>JAVSBS010027088.1:60172-90175 GCA_033124195.1 Coracias cyanogaster | reverse complement strand
CTGCTCAGCAGCAGTCACAACACGGGTGTGTTATCAACACCCTTCTAGCTCCCAGCACAAAACACTGCACCATGAGGGAAGCTATGGGGAAAATCAACTCTGCCAGACCCAATACACCTTTATAACAGTAATTCCTTAAAAATGCAGAAGCAGCTTGCTTGAAAAAGTCATTATTGGAAAACTTCTGGCTAAGTAAAAACATGATAATTCGAGGTTATTTTCATGAGTTTTATTTTCTTCAGGCTATAAAAAAGTAGAATGTGCTATCCATTTATTCAGTACCACAGGACAAAAAAGCCTAACTTCAGAAAAGTTTATTAGGAAAGAATTAATGGTGAGAAAATAAAACCTACAATCTTCAGAAGGAGTCTAATAAAAATCTTCTCAGTTTAGAATATTAAGCATACCTAAAGAACCTGTAACAAGTTGCCCTTTGGTCAATTCATTTTGCATGTAGAAGCACACTGAGGACTGTCTGGATGCTATTTATTGAGTTTGGGTTTGCTTTTTTTTTCACTTTGAATACTTTATCAACATTTAATTGGAATGAAAACAAGTGACTTGTTTTACAAGAACCATGTGGATTGTTTTTGAAGCCAAAGGAACAAATGTTTCCATTTAAAGACAATAACCTGAAGCTAACAGTAGGTAGGGGCTAGCACTAGTACAATTAATTATTAAAGTGTTTCTCTTCTGTATAGTACTTGTAAACTTCAGTAGAAATTATGAATATATATTCACCTTTGATAGTTCACTAGCCAAAAGGTTTATCCTAGGAAGCTATATGTATTGTGAAGAGGAGAAGAATCCTGGCTTTGTTTCCCTCAAGCTTCTAAGGGCAGAGTGCATACCCTTTTGTAAAGTTCCTGTGGTTTCAGTAAACAGCACTGTAAACGATACTAGTAATTTACTACTGTTAGTTAGCATTTCTGCTAAACAGGGTACTAATCATCTTGGAAAAATGGACAGTTTGATTCACTGAAAACCTATATCTTCTTTAGTTGCTATGGGGTGTGGCACTAATATGGGATTCAGTCCAGGTTATGGTATCCTATGGGGTGGCTTGTGAATGCTTAATACATGGCGTTGACAGGTCAATGTGAGTGAAATAAAGATCTATAATCTCATTATATAGGAAGCAAAAATAATTCAGGAGAGAGTAGCAAGCTGTTTCATTTTCTTCTCTTTTGCAAAAAATGCAAGTGAAAAATTCCTTCAATCAGAGTAACTCTAAAGGCATTTATTGCTTCTTGGTTTTTGACTTCGGTCTTGTGTTTTGATTTTTCTAGATTTTGTTTATTTGCTTTTTAAGAGTTGAAGCAGGCTGTGATTTTAATAATCACAAATATTGTTCTCTCTGCTATAAATACTTTATTGCTAATTCCTTAAAATGGTAGATTGAGATTTCTGTACTCTTAGAGGTATTAAGTATAAAATAAAATTCCAACAGGAAATACACCAGCAATCTCACATTGATTCTTACATCTGAACCTCAACAAAGGGAAGTGCAAAGTCCTGTACCTGGGAAGAAAAAAATGCCCTGGACCTTCTGGTTACCACTGCATTGAACATGAGCCAGTGATGTGCCCTTGCAGCACAGAAGGCCACCTAATCTAATTAGCATTAGACTGTGTATTGCAAGCAGATCAAGGGAGGTGATCCTGTCACTCTGTTCATCACTGGTGAGGCCACACATAAAGTATTTTGTCCACTTCTGGGTGCCCCAGTACAAGAGACATGGACATGTTGAAGAAAGTTTAGCAAAGGATCATAAAGTCATTTAGGGTATTGCAGCATCTCGCCTGTGAGGAAAGGCTTAGAGAGCTGGGATTGTCCAGCCTGGAGAAGACAAAGCTCAGGGGGAACATACCAATTTCTGTAAACAACTGAAGAGAACGTATAAAGAAGACAGATACCAGTTTTCTTGCATTGGTGACAGGACCAGAGGCAACGAGCACAAATGAAAACACAGGAAGTTACCTCTGAACATCAGGAAACACTTCTTTACTGTTAGGGTAACCAAGCACTGTGACAGGTTGCCCAGAGAAGATGTGGAGTTTGAAGATCTGTTTGGAGGTTTTCAAAGCTATCTGGACATGTTTCTGGGCCACCAGCTCTCTGTGACCCTGCTTGAGCAGGGATGTTGGACCAGATGACCTCCAGAGATCCCTTCTGTGACTGATTCTGTGAGTCTGTGACTGTTTCTCTAGCCCTAGGATATATACATTCTATTAATCTCAGATAAGTTTAGGAAATCAACATAGTGGTGATTTCATATGGATACCTGCTCCTTTGTAAGTGGTTGTTCTTGAAAATTAGACCTCTAAGAAGTCTAAAAAGAGATCTGGTACCCATGTTGATTATGTCTACGGCTTTTAAAAGGGAGATAATCCATTTCTCTCCATTTAAACACTGATTACCAGAATATGCTCAAATATATGCTATTTCACTTCTTTCTAGCAGATTTGTTAATATCTTAAAGTACATAGAAATTTTCAAATAACATCTGCTTCCAAAATGGTTTTGCAGTTTTTACCACCTTACCAAAAAGACTGCTGAACGCTTTTGACAAATCACTGGCTGCAATATATTCACTGTGATATGGAGTATTCCAGTCCCTTGAACTCATAATGCTGAACTGTCAGCCTGCAGGGAAGTTTTAGACTGGATAGAAAAATTACCAGCATAAAAAATAGACTGTTCAAAAACCTAAGCCCACCTTCAAAATCAGCCACTCCTTCCTTCTTTGTGGTCTGACTTTCTATGGAAATTTACAAGGCTTTATGGGATAGAATTTGCTTGGTGAGGAGTCTGACAGACTTAGCAATAATACATTTGGAAAAGTAATTTTATATCATGGCAGGTAATGAATGGTTTAGCATTTCTCAAATATCAGTAGCAATTGCAGGATAAAGATGTTATCTTCTATTTCTAGGATTTCCAGGAGACTGCCAGTTAAATAGTTCCTCCAACAGATGGGATGAAAAAAGAGATTAGCTCAGTTCCAAGACAATCTCTCAAGTTTTATTCCTGAATAAACACAAATATAAGCAAAATCAACAAAGAACCATGCCCCACTCTGGAGTAGAGCCATTGAGAAGTACAATTACTTGAAAACAGTTGATTATCCAGAATGGAACAGGGGCTACAAATGGATACATTGAAGATCTCATCTTTTCTTGTGGCCATTTTGAAGATTAATACAATCTTAATAAATAAAGGAAATACAAGTTTTGTTGCTGTTGTTTTGGTTTTCTTTTTTTTTCCACAGCAATGAGAGTATGTGGTACTTAAAGAAGGATGAGGCTGTAGAGGAGGAGTCCAGAAATGAGTCTGATTTTTTTCCCCATAATTATTATGCAACTCCAATGAGTGCTTCTGGTTTTGGTGGGGATAGAGTCAATTTTCTTCTCAGTAGCTAGTAAGAGGCTGTGTTTTGGATTTGTGCTGAAAACAGTGTAGATAATACAGGGTTGTTTTTGTTATTGCTGAACAGTGCTTACACAGAGTCAAGGCCTTTTCTGCTTCTCACATCACCCCGCCAGCAGGTAGGCTGGCAGTGCGCAAGAAGCTGAGAGAGGACACAGCTGGGACAGCTGACCCCAACAGATTAAAGGGATATTCAGTACCATATGACATCATAATCAGCGATAAAAAGCTCAAGGAAGAAGAAGGAAGGAGAGGGGCATTTGGAGTGATGACATTTGTCTTTCCAAGGAACTATGATGGTGCCCTGCTTTCCTGGAGGGGCTGAACAACTGCCTGCTGATGGGAAGTGGTGAATGAATTCCTTGACTTGTTTTGCCTGTGTGTGTGTCTTTTGCTCCAACTATTAAAGTGTCTTTATCTCAACCCACAAGTTTTCTCACTTTCACTCCTTCAGTTCTCTCCCCCATCCCACTGAAGGGAGTGAGTGAACGGCTGTGATCCTTAGTCGCTGACTGAGGTTAAACCATGACATGAGTGAAAAGAGAAAAATACAGAAACATAAGAAAGCCTGCCATTTCACTTTTTCCTGAGGGAATTATAGTAGGCCACTGATTTTACAAAAGTTTAAAATGTCAACCTGGTACAAAAAAGGAAATACCATAGTGAGCATTCTCGTCAGTGCCCCTTTCCGTAAGAAATGTCATGCAAATGTAATGAATCTTTCCCTTCTACTGAGTACTTTCTAACATTTCTTGGAGTATCACATCCACAATTCAAGGAAGATGTGAGTCAGAGTAATCTAGAAAAGAAATACGGAAATAATCAGGGGCATAGTTTAATAAATGGAAAGCCTGACTTACAAGGAAGGACTGAACTACCGGAGTTTTCAGCCAGAAAAAAAAAAAATAGCAGAAAGATAAAATTATAGCAGCTTTCATGTACCTAAAGGAATAATGGAGCTCCATTCATTATGCCTTTGGGTGATTGATCAAATTATGGTTGTGGTAAAAGGACATTATATTATGAAGTTTTATTTAATGCTATTTTACTGGAAAACACTGCGATAGTTTGCAGAGAAAGTCTACAGAATTGCATCAGAAGAGATTTGGGGTTTTTTTCCTTCCTCTCCCTAAAAGGAGGTCAGACGTATAGCTGCCAGGAAGAAATAAGAAGGATGATCCTGTTTTGGGATACGAGTGTGGAGCAGATGACCTTTGGAAATCTCTTTTAGCTTTTTTTCCTTCTGAATCTATGCTTCTACATCATTTATGGACTAAAACAATAGATGAACAAAATCAGCTCTGGATGGAACTAAAAGGTAATTAATCTGATGCTGCAAAACATAGTGTCCAAAGAAACAATAAGAATCAAAGTACGCTTTCTATTTATCAACAGCTAAGAACTTTCCCGAGCCTAATCTTCCAGCACAGTATAAGGCTGTTGTGCTGGTTCAGCCATCATCATTTTATGCTGCCGTCAGTTGCCGGATCACACAGGCCAACACTGAACTCAGCAACAACCCCTCAGAAGTCTACTTTCGAACAATCCTGCCAGAGGTTCCTGTGGGCTCAGCTCCTCCGCTGCCCACTGTGGTGCCAGCATCCTCTCCCTGGCAGCTTAAACTTGTATCCTCCCAGTGGGTAAAAAGAACTCCCCAGCTCTTGTCCACCAAAAGCCTGATTGCCTCTAAATGAATGCAACTATCAGTTGATACCTGCTTCGCTCTTGCAAACAAAAACATAGAAATAGTAGCCCTGCACAGTCAATTGTAAATTAAATCAAATGTGGGGTTTTTTTTTGTTTTCTTAATAAAATGCCTTTTCAACACAGTATCATATTTTAATGAACTGGTCCCAGGTGAGGCATCTGGGATATCTATTTTACTGACACTGAAATACTTACATCCTCTCTGATATTGTCATGATAGGGCACTTTGCATCAGGCAGAAGCTTCAAGGTCCAAAGTCTCACAACTGATAATGTTTTTACCCAGCTTTACATGGTTTTACCTACCTCGACTGTGAAACCACTTGTGGTGGTTTAAACCCTGCCAGGACCCAGGCATCACGTGGTCATTGCCCGCCCACCCTCGGACAGGAAGGAAAGAGCGAAGGCAAATACAAACCCCGCGGGTTGAGATACGGAGAATTCAATACAGCAATGCACAAGAACAGTCAGTACAACAACAGTAACAATAACAGTGATAACAAGAGGTATAAAACGTATAGACCACAAGCAGAGACTAGTGAGACAAAGCTGGTCTTGGACTGCCCGCCATTGTGTCACGGGTGGTAGATTTTTTAGGCAACTGAGAACGGATATTCCTTAGTGACAAAAGTTTGTCACAGAAATAATATTGCTCACATCATCATGGCAGGACTTTTGACAGGTGCTTTTTTGGTGTGATGAAATGTAAAAGCCACATCTAGTATGGATTGTTATCACCTATGAGCTTATCTGACATACATTTTTTTCCAACCTTGATGTGTAATGAATGCTGAAGCACACCTGGAGGCAGAACATAGAAGAAGAGACAAGGCAGGGAAGACTAGCAAGATGCTGACTAACATTCCACAGAGTTAGCAGTCACAGAGATGGGTTTAGAAACTTCACATCCAGTTTTAAGAAATAAATTACTGTCTCCTTTATTCCCAAGTGAAGTCACAGAACTAATTTCTCCTAGGGACACAAAGCCACACCAGCATTATATCAGGGCAAGAACAGCAGGGCAAGACTGAACACTAGACACCAATAACAGCTGCTATCAAGGCCACTAATGTGTCTGCATTCCCACAGACTTAGTGCTGGCTGCATCTTCTCTGCCACTACCTCAATGGAAAGACAGCATGTCACACACATCTAGCCAGGCAAATCTGCTAGGAGTAGTACGTGACACTGTAAGTATGTACACATGTAACCACACCATGTACCACAAGCTTCAGAAGGGATTGCTTGAGCATTGCCTGGAGATGGCATGCCCGTTTCACTTTTTGTTCCACCCAGGCTATTCCAAACCTAGCTGGTCATACAGGGTCACTTTTTATAGCATACTTTTTAGTAAAGTTTAGACTGGTGCTAATCAGTCCTATTCAAAAGTAAAAAAGAAATAATACCTTCGTTATAAAATGAAAAGATCCAAGGGAGAATCTTTCTCACATTGTGGATGGAGAGAGCAAATCTTGAAATAGAGAGATAAAAATTGTTCTGTTAGTAGCTGAATTTATCATCCTTGTTTCTAGCTATTCTTGACATTTTTTGTTTCTGAGCAGTTAACATTTGAAATATTCAGTTATTCCATTTCATCTCACACTATAGAGAGTTTTCACATAGCTTTCACCACTCTATTAAAAACTATGATGCTCTGCTATGGGATTTAAAAAAAAGTCAAGCCTTCACTGAGAGCATTGTTCCCAAATTCTATTACTGGTTGGCAGGTGGGCAAAATACCTAGTAAGAAACTATCGTAAATTGGACAGTATATTTAAAAGACACTAGAAGTCTCAGTAAAGCTTTAAATATTTTACAAAAGCTATGATCTGTAGGCTTTGCCTTCAGCCAACATCTACTCAAAGTGAAATAGGTCTAAAAAACCCCCTCTGCAATAAATAGATACCTCATGGAGATGTTCTAGCTATAAATCCTCCACCTTTGTGCTTTGGACAAAAGCTCCAGGAAAACTTTGAAAAATCCTCCATGAATGAAGAAAATGGGAGAATATTTTTTCATGAAGCAGAGTTTTCTAGTTTGCCTCACAGAAGATCCATTTTAATTGCAATGTCAGACCAATTTGGTGTCTGCACCAAGTCCTGACGTAAATATTCTGAAGTGTTGTTTGCAATACATTTCATGTTAGTCTCATAAAAAGTCAGAGAAGCATGAGTACTTTGCTTGGTCTCAGCACAGTAACAATGAAGTTTTGGGCAAAGACAAGATGCTGAGAAGATAAATTCATATATATTTATTTATATTTGTATTTTTAATATGTGTACCATATATATAACAAACACTATGTATAACCTGTTATATATATATAGCAAATTATAATATTTATAGTAGAGGTAGCTGTGAAGCTTGACGCATTCATGTTGGATGGATCTCTTTTTTCTGTCCTAGATGATGGAAAAACCCTGGCATTTGAATTTTCATGTTGATCAGCAACATTTTAAAATGAATCCAAGTCAGATGAGTTACTGCATGACTGAAGAATAGCAAAGGGGAAGAAGTGATCTTCCTAGGTACAGATCTGTTATTTTTGCTCCCAAGACAAGGTATAGCTTTATAAAATTGGGAGATAAATGGCAGATGAGATAATGCAATATGACTACCAGAGAAAGATAATTCTGACATGATATACTTACTTTCTTCAATATGACGTTTACTTTCATCCAGGGAACTAGAAAAAATAATCTCTCTGGACATGTACAAATGTTTCCTATCATTCCAAACGGGAAATTATTGTAAAATCTGGCAAGTGTGGTTGTCAGAAGAACTATGCGGTAAATGAGGAACTGACTGAATGCAAAGCCTAAAATGAGTTATATTGAAAAATGAGGTTTGAGACTTACAAGGGACTTACCGAATTCCTTGAGAATAAAAGTTGGGAATAATTTTGTTTACAATTTCATTTAATGATATTGACACATAAGTCAATATGCACACATGAAATTTACTGGCACTGTGAAACTGGGGAGCAATCATTACAAAGAAACCTTGAAGAAAGAATAGCCGACCTTGAGGACTGGAGCCATAGAAATGGGAGAGACCTCTTTATTACAAAACACAAATTCATGCCCTTTGGAAGAAATAATAAGCTAAGAGCTCACCAATTGGCAGCAGAAGAATTAAAAAAGATATAGACCTCTTTAGTTTATCACAGAATGTGAACTGAAGAAGGTGAGCACGGCTGCGGTTATAAAAAAGACAAATACAATCCATAACCAGCATCAATAGCCAGTAGCTATAAGGAAGTAAAAGGAAAAGTGTAAGGAAGATAAAAGTGAAAGAAAAAAAAGAGAAAACTCTTCGAACTTTCTCTTAACAGAAGAAATTTAGGACATCAAATGAAATTATCAACAGAAGTTCAATAAGAATATACATTCCCAGAGTATGCATCGTTAATACTGCAGATTTTATTGCATGAATGAATTCTGTGTGATGTTGTAGATGTCAGAAATATAAAAGGACTATAAGATAGTGGAACTGGATTCAATAACCCAAGGAAAACTCCTTTTCCTATGCTCCTAAAGTAAAGTGTTTTTCATGGCCTTCCCAGTGCTTGTGCCCATAGTCCATTCCGATTCTATATTTTAAAATAAAATTCTGGCCATATTATTTCAATATTATAGTTATAATACAGTTTATGTGTATATATATGTATACATGTGTATATATAATATATATTAAAATAAAATATCTGTACGCTATTTCAAATCCAGTCTTCCTGGAAGAATCATTGACTTTGCCAGGCATTGCAATCTAAAAACCATATGCAGCATATTATGGAGGAATTAATCTACAGCTACAGATCATATTTCATAATTTTAAAAGAAATACCATTTATTCCACTAAGCCTCATTAAAATAAAGCCTTATTCTCATTTTGTCCCTTACAAAACAAATTAAACTGCAGTAAATAACACAGGGAAGACAAATGCACAAAGTAAAATGCCAGAACACTGAACAGAGTACCAGAAAATTAAATGTAGTATTAGTACCTTAACTAACAAGTTGTATAACTTACTATATACAACATTACTTCCTCCTTCACTACAGATAGTGTTTCAATAAGTGTACTAAATATTTTTTTTATTTTCATATATTCAGCTGACAGCTCAGTCTCCTTATTCCAATAAAAGCTCTGTTGTAAAGAGTTATCAGGTTTTGTGTTATACATAATTACACTTTTCCATATCAGTCCTCTAAACCACTTTCTACAACGATCACAATACCTAGTTTAACCTAGCAACGCATCTTCTAAAAGGACATGTACCCCTGCTTCAGGCATTAATATTTTGCTTTGAACAAATATGCCCATGATAATGCTTGCTTGCAATATTTTGGTATATGAGTTCGTAAATTTCCTTCCAAATACCAGTGCTTACAAGTATACCCACATGTTTAATGATGAATGAAATGCTTACAATACATGGTTATTATGAACATTTTTTATGACCCAAAATGAGCAGAGGAGGACCAAGCAGTTCTGCAAAATTCAATATATGTAACCACTGCTGTCTCCAAAGAATGCTGTGGATTTGTTGTTTTGCACCTATTAAGGTTACAATAAACATGGGAAAATGTCTTAATGGGCAACTCTCTTGCCCCTACTACTCCAAGGGAGAGGTAAACTGAAAAGTAAAGAATCATCCAACTTTGGACCAGAAAGTATAGTTCATGTCTAACAAGTAACATAGTCCTTCTACCATAAAAAAACACACAGCTTCCTAAAGCAAGTACTGGGTGATTATTTACTTTGTAAACCTCACCCACTTCTGTCCACATTAAGTCTTTCTTTATTTAGTTAAATTTAAGAACTTTACAGATAGGCAGGAATCAAAAAGTTTTGGACACGGAAATGATACTGACGTGATCACCAAAGCTTTAGCATTAAACTCTGTTATTAAAGCACATCACTTACAGTGAAAATTAATTGTGTTGACAACAACAACAAAAATCTATGTATTATGTAACAGCAGAAACTATATGACATTAATTGCTGTTTATAGTAACCATACATTTAGATCCTTTCTGCAACAAATAAGAATGCTGAACTGGAAATAGTCCCAGCTAATACTTAGTTGAGAGTTACATACTGTAGTATCAAATTCTATCCTGATCATTACATCAATAGTCATATTCTGACCGGTCTTTCAAATTCTGCACTTGGTCATAGTGCAGACTGAGGGAGAGTGAGGGGTTAAATTTCCTCGTTTTTGCTGTAGCCTTTTGGCTGCTTATATATGTGGAGTAAGTGGAGCATGAAACATTGCAACCAAGAAAAGCAGGGAGGGAGGGAGGGATGAATGGCAGGTGGGTGAAAAGTTTCCTGAACCATCTTCTAATGAACCTGCCTTTCAACACAGCACAGAATAGACTTGGTGTGAAACTCCACTGCTGGGCTCCAGAAATTGTCACATAATAGATGCTCAATTCAGAGCCAATCAAACATCCATTTTGATCACAAGCACGCACAAAATAAATCTTAATACCATACAGTGATGACATTAAGGATAAAGGAAAAGAAAAAGGGATGAAGAGTGCACCAATTTCTAGATCTCCATAATAGCAGGGATTTTATAAAATAAATCTTCCAAGTTATCTCAAAGACAACTACAGTCAGGCTGGAGAAGAAGGTAGAAAGAAAACAAAAGTGAAAAAGGCCTTCCAACAATCCCTGCCAATCTGAGCCAATTCCACAGCCACTCCACCCCCTGCTCAACAAGTCCCCGTGTTCTTTTTTAGCAAATAATGAAGAATGAGGAAAATGCCACAAATAAAAGGCATGTTGAACACACCTAGATTTTAAGTTCTGGAACTCTGGGAGGGATGGAAACCACCACACTAAACTAAAATAAACATCTTATTGCTGAAAGATGCAGCTTAGTCCATGTTGGAAAGGTAAAGAATTCAACTTAATACTTAAGCTTGACTCTGATATAGCTGACACCCTTAATAAGTCAAAGAATCATAGAATGGGTTGGGTTGGAAGGGACATTTAAAGATCGCCCAACCCACCCTGCAACAAGCAGGGACATCTTCAACAAGATCAGGTTGCTCAGAGCTCTGTCCAACCTGACCTCGAACGTTTCCAAGGATGGGGCATCTACTACCTCTCTGGGCAACCCGTTCCAGTGTTTCACCACCCTCATCATAAAAAATTTCTTCCTCTTATCTAGTCTGAATCTTCCCTCCTTTAGTTAAAAACCATTAGCCCTTGTCCAGCCACAACAGACCCTATTAAAAAGTCTGTCCCCACCTTTCTTATAAGCCCCCTTTAGTACTGAAAGACTTCTGGGTCACCCCAGAGTCTAATCCTCTACAGGGTAAACAACTCCAACCTTCTCAGCCTTTCTACATAGGGGAGGCATTCCATCCCTCTGATCATTTCTGTGGCCCTCCTCTGGGCCTACTCCAGCAGGTTCATGTCTCCTTGTACTGAGGACTCCAGAGTTGGATGCAGTACTCCAGGTGGGGTCTCAACAGAGTGAGTGGAGGAGCAGAATTACTTCTAACACCCTTTGTAAATATTTTGATTCACTCAAAAGGATTTAGCCATCTGTAAATAAAATAAGAGTCTGGTCCTTAAGTAGGATAATAAAGTCTCATTACTGGAATGGGGGTTGTCCTAAGTGTTGCTATTATCATGAATTGTTGCATTACTGTAACAGTTATGAGTCCCAAGCAGAGGGTAGGAGCTAACCATAGTAAATGTGGTATGAACACTGTCCCCCATCTTGTCCCCAATAGTATAGACAATGGCAAAGTGCAGAGATAAGAGTAAGAGGGTCCAAGACAATCCTTGATCTTGACAGACCTTCAAAATCAATGAGGCTATGGCCAGAGCACTATATTCTAATGCAAAGCTTTTTTTTTTCTGTGTGCATATTCTTTCAGGAGTGCAATTTGCTTCTATCTCAGCTTACAGACATATATTCATAAAAACACAGCAGAAATTTGTCAGGTGTAGGCAACAAAACTCTATATTAAAGAAAAGTACATATTCTCTTCTTTTTGTAGACAGGTTTTGCTTTTCTTTTGTTGAAATTAAGGTTATAGAAATGGAGTTCTGAATACAATATGGTAACTGGAACTTTTTTTTGCTTATTTGCTTTGTTTCTACTGTTTTGGTTAGCATACAGCAGACATCAGTAAATGGACAGGGATTTATGTAGTATCCTCTTTGTCTATCCATCCTCCATCTCCAACTTGCCTGTTGAGGAACTGTTACAACCTGAATGACTGGTACTAAACCCCAGATACTGGAAAGGTACTATATTATGCCTAAATGTGAAATGAAACAGAATCACAACAAACAAGTGGGAGACAAGGAATAAAAGACAAGAATAACATTAAAAACTCTTCTCAAAAGAAGCTGTACACCATGGGTTCCCTCCTATCACATGGCTGAATGAAGCTTCAGCAACAAGCAATCCCCAGCCTCCTCCCTTTCCAAACTCACATCACATCAACATTTATATTCATCTGTGGTCAGAAGCTTGGATGAATTCAGCCATGATGTTAATGAATGGATAGTCACTGATGCAGTCTTTCTCTCTGAATATGGTACAGAACTGTACCAGGCTAATTGGAGAAATCAACAGTCCTCCTAGTCCCTCAGTAAATTCAAGCTCACGAGGAGCTACATAACTTGCTATTTTTAATTTCAAGATAATTAAAATAATCCCCGCAGTCTTAGAGTTCCCCTGTGTCTCCCAATAAGAAAAATAAAATAACCTTCTTTCTTTTTCATTTTTAAATGTCAATTGTTGCACTACAGACATAGATCTAATACATCCAGCAGAATAACTAGGCCACTACTTAGGACACAATTGAGGTTACCATCCCTGTGGTTGACCTATATTGTGAAAAGCATCACCGACAGTGACATTGTCCCACATCTACAAGATATACTATGTTTGCTAATAAAACGACTGATGCATAAAGCATACTGTAACATTCACAGCATGAAATGAGATTTTTTTTTTTTCAAACTGATAACTTCTCAAATCTTGCAAATTTTATTCCTGCCAACTGACTCTTAAATATAGAGACAACAGAAAGAAGGATTCTCTGCCCCTTCTAAAGTTGTTAGGAACAAGTACAAAACAATGTCATATGAATTTTCCATATTGTCAAAGTTAATCCACTGAAATTGAGTGAAATACGATATAACAGGAGATATTTAATGAATGTAATGGAATAAATCAATAATTTTTCCTACAAATTTTAAGAATAACTATGGATCTTAAGAAAACTATTTGTATTTGTCTTTAAGCAGTTCAAGTGTTCATGCCACAGTCTTACAAGCTCATTACAAGAATGAGAAACCAATTATTTACAGAGTCTTGTAGTTTGGTTTTAATCACCCACCTTACAAGGTGTCTTATTCAAAATGTCATAGAAATACTGAATAAAATTAAGTTCAAACCAGATCTCTGAGGAACTCAAAATACTCCCATTTGATATGCTATTGATAACTTCTCTCCAAAAGTTTATTCGACTGTATACTTTATCTCAGTTTTGTATTTCTTGAGTTTGAAGATACATCTAAGAGTGCATTCTTATAAGCATAGATACACTGCTGCTTGCTGCTATAGCTTCCCAAAGAAAACAATTAGAAAAAAATATTTAGAATAAAAGATGTCATCCATATATTGTCTTAAAAACAAAACAAAGAAAAAATGACCATACTCCTACTTTCTTATGTATTGATAATTCATATTGGGCTCTTACCAGGAATTAAACTTTGGTTAAAAGATTTGTAATTTGTCTTGCCCTCCCCCATTTACTTAATAGTTTATTTTCAATAAACTAATATATTTATCTATACCTCTGAATTTTCCCTGATTCTCTCCATTTTTTTTTTCCCCCAAAATTTAATTGCTGTTGGAGTGTTGTTTTACCACTTCACATACATTTATCAAGATATCTCTGGTACGTCTAACTTGTGCAAATCCTCCTTGATCTAATTCCTCAATAGCTTGTTAGATTTGGGATAATGAATAAATGGAATCTAGTTGAAAAGAGTTGATGTCTATTCTCCTGAAGTAAGAAACCAAAATCCCTTGGATTTCTTTGAAGCACTCCACAGCTATGAAGAAGTTTGGTCCAGCTGATATACTCTACTCAAATTTCCAAAAGGTTGCTGATAAATTATTTGCATGATTGCTTTAAATGAAGGTTAAGCAGATTTGGAATGAGAGAAAATGCCTTTGCATGTTTAAATAAAATGTTAAATGATAATAAATAAAGAGTAGAAGTAAATGGTCGTGTTTCAGAAAGAAATAACGTCACCAGTGACCGTAGACTGCGTTCTGTAATCTAAAAAATAGGATAAGGTTTGCTTATGATACAAATTTTTTCAGACTAGTAAGTATAAATAAATTAAGAGCTGGTGAGGGAAAAAAGTTTTATGGGACAGATTAACTAGCCTACAGAACAACAGATGACCTTCAATGTACAGTGAGACATGAGGGGAAAAACCAATCCTATCTTTAAATACACACAAAAAGATGATTTTGGAGGAGACTACTACGGTTTAAGAGTGAGAATTCAGACCTCTGAAAATATCAGATTTCAACAAGCAAAAAGGAAATAGTATGTTAGGAGATGAATAAAGAAGTAACAAGGAAACACCTTGTCCTGGTTTGAGTTAGAACTAATTCTGTTCAGTGACTCTAGCAGCAATAATGCCTGATGTTTAGAGTTACTACCAAGGACTGGTTTGTAGACCAAGGTCATTGCTAAATCTTGTGTGCCATGTTAGGTGCAGAAAGTGAAAGGCTGAACCTGTGGGGTGGAGCAGACAGGACAGGTGGCCCTAAACTGACTGACGAAGTATTCCATCCCATATACACTGTATTCAGTATAAAGCTGACGGATCACGATGGTTAAGCTCTCATCTCCAATGGCTGGCATCTGAGGAGGACTCTGTCCATTCTGCCTTCAATCCTGATCCATGTGTTGCTGAATCCAGTTCCTGAATCCAGCTCCTGAATCCAGTTCCTATCTGCCACTGAGTCTGGGGCTTCCCCATGCCTGCTCCACAGCAACAATGGTGACGGTGATGTAATTGCCATCAGGTGGTTGGGTTCAATACTGGTTTTGTATATATTTGTATATATTCCATTTTATTATTATTATCCTCATTAAAGCTGTTTCAGTTTTCTTTTCTAATCCATAAGGCTCTCTATCTCCCTTATCCCCTTTATCTTCCCATTACGGAGAGGAGGAGGAGTTAACAGAAATCCATAAGTCTCTCTCACTTATTCCCTTTTTCTTCCCCTTTGGTAGGGGAGAGGGGTTAACAGAGAGTGTCTTCTATAGGCCTAGTGGTATTTCCTAACCCTAAACCTTGACACATCTAAATCACAGCATAAATCTGTGGTATTCCTACCTTGAACACCATGTATGACTCTGATCCTCTCATTTCACAGAACACAGCTGAAGCAGAAAAAGTTGAGAATGACTAATTGTCATGACTAGAAAAGAAGGGTCGCTTCCATATGAAGTACAGCTGAATATCCTATTACTCTTGTAAAAGATGAAACTTTTAATAAAAGAGAAGTGAGGTGGCCTACAAGTCATGACCAACATGGGAATAGTTAGATAGGAACCGTTTATTTTCTCCTCCAACACAAGCCCTAAGGAAGTAGCTTTTCATGCGAAAGGCCGCAGACCTTGGAAACTCTTTGCTGAAGGACACTGAATAAGGGAAGCTTATAGAGTTCAAAAAGCTACTGGACAAGAGAGATTGAAGGTGGAAGACAGCTCTGTTAGTAGTTAACAACAACAAGGAATGCTCCTACTCTCAAAAATGCTGAAGGTTGCAAAACAGAGCAGGTGAATGTAGGGAAGGGAAAAAAGTGTGGATGTTTGCCTTGTTCTTGTTTTCTCTCAGAGGTCAGGTGGTGAACTGACCATTATGCGGGTGGGACCCCAGCAGCTGATATACTGGGCCAACAAGGCTGTGCTGTGTCAAGCTACAGCTACCAATCACGTGAAAGTAGGAGCAGAGAACATTTTAACATTTCAGCCTCCTCCAGCTCTTTGCTGTGTTCATTTTCACTATTAAGCAATGGAACTAAAATTCCTCTTGTTATCCTTTTAAGCTTAATATCTTTAATCTTCATCTGTCCTTCCTTATTTGTAATGCAGATTCGGCTGCAGCCTGCAAGAGACCTTCTGTTGACAGCAAGGCACCAGATAATAGCTAAATAAATTTCAAGTGTTGCAAAGTACATGTATTGGAGTAGTCATACGGAACAATGTCAATTCTCATATAACAGTGGCCTTTCACTTCACATACAGCCTCATACTCTTAAAAATGAACCTGTTTACATAAGCCTACAGCAGTTGGGTCAAGCTATACTGCAGTAATACATGGATCCATTAGGCAACAAACTAGCAACTTCACAACAAATGTTAGCAGGTTCACATGATGCATGACAAAGGTATCTCTAGAGTGAAATTACACATGTAAAGAACAACTAAGAAAAATACTGGGTCTATTAATATATTTTTAAAATAATGGTAGTGATTAAATATTGTCGTTAAGTCACCTATGATTTTCCAAATGGATGTTACGGTTACACACGCATTCTTAGTGTAAACCTAATATTGCAGTTTTCATAGCAAGAAATATTATTAAACTGCAATTTAGAATACAATAATTAGAAAAAAAGGACATAGCAGTAATAAAAGTTCCTAACAAATAAATGATCATTTGTAGAAAAAAAAAAATGACCATATGGCCAAATTAGCCAAAGAAATAACAACATTAACTTAGAGGCCTTATTTTGATGGCAACAGGTTTAATAATAAGTTGTAAAATAATGTGGTTTTATTAAATGAACTGAACTGTCTGATCAGAAACAATTTTATTTAAAACAATTTATGTAAGATAATGTCAAGATATTTTTCATCTCTTGCCAGCGTCATCTTCTTAAAACCTGTCATTCCCTCTAGGCTATACCAGACCATATCTGATGGCCTCCTGCGACACTAAACAAATACTGCATTACTGGAACAGTGAGTTGTAGATGTTACTGTAAAAATGACACATCCATCATAAAACTCATCTATGGTGACTGTCCTCCACATCAGTGGGCAGAATATTTTTGCTCTTCTGTTCCCATATTATTCATAACAAATTAATGGAGGCTAGAAGAGTTCACTATGACAAGTTTAAAGAAGCTGCTACGGATCCACAACACCTGTCAGTAGTTCCTGTGATATAGTTCCCTAGGCTAGAGTAAATCCAGGCACATTTAGGACTGAAGTCACTGTGCTGCAGCAGTGAAGTACCTTTATGATTTATCACATGCTGTTGATCAAGTGTGGTATACCTGAGTGACTACAGAATGGCTGTAATAGCACGTGAAGGTAAACATGTGTGACAGTCTTTGCAAAATCAGGACCCAAGAGAAATTTTGTTCATTTTGTATTACCTTTCATTAACCAAGTTTACAGTCTCGGTAATAAAAATCTAACTGAATTTCTGATCTGCTTTGAAGCAAAAGCACCAGAATAGGCAGGAAAAACAATTTGAAAAATGGAAAACGAAAGCATCTCAGCTACAACAGTGAAGCAAAAAGCCATTGATTCCAATAGTATACGATCAATGGACAAGAAAAATTTCTCCCTCAAATTCCTTGTCTTGTTCTTATACAAAAGTAAAAAAAGAATAAGACTTGTCCTAGTCTTCTGAATAGCTGTTTTTTTTTTCTTTTATCATCATTATCTTGAATACAATATTTGTCTTTCAAATGCACTTAAATAAAATACATCAGATCCATTTAGTCTGTCTAAAGACAGCATATTAAATCTTATCATTTAAATTGAGTAATTTAAATTTAATACCCAGAGAGTATTACAATGGTGAGAAATCAGTAATTCTGACAGTCAATTTGAAATGTCTAGGAGGAGGCTGAGTTTCACACCTAAGCACTTACCTTGTGAAATACAGGTTGCTATGAAGATATTTCAAGTTCAAAATCCTCCCTGGAGAAATCTCAAATCACTGGTCATATTTGGAAGGCTTGTCCACAAGATTCCCTCCCAATTTCAGAGCATTACTGTCCAGTAGCTGCTCAGAAGAGAGTGCTGTTCCCCCTGCTATTTTCTCAAACACTTGTGATGATGTAATAAGACAGAAGGAAGCATGGAGTGTTACAAACTGAGCAGATTTCTTCTCATGAAAGTGTAGACTTAAGCTTTCAGAGAGTCTTCACAGTAAGTATTTCTTTAATTGCCCAAACTTAATTAATAGACCCTTTAGACTTCTGATAAACATCATGTCCTATAATAAAATGTGTTGTAAAGGAGGAAGAAACTGAAGGAACCTAAAGTTCTTGAAATATCCTCGACCTCTTACAGAATTGTTAAAGGTCGTTTGTTTTAGGTATCATGAAGACCACCAAGATGAACCACTAGCCTATGTCTGGACTGAAAACATGGGAATGGAGAAAAATGTCCTATGGAAGAGAGCTTAAGCAAAGAAAGGTGGCAAGAAAAGGCCTCTGAAAACAAAGACATGTCCTTGGAGTAATGAACAAGGGGTCTGAGAGAGCACTAGGAAAATTACAAAATTATTTGTTTGACTTTAACTTGTCTTCTCGCGACTCAGATGAATTAATTATGTTTGGTAATTTTACTTCCATTACTTCAGCTTAAAATGAAGCAATCTTGCAGGGTATAGTGTTCGTGAGGGGCTAAATAGCAGCAGAGCTTGCACTCAGATGCATTATTAAGCATCTACACGAATAAAGAAGGCAAAGATAGATAAAAGGATGGATTAAAATGTGCTATTGTACAAGTACAGGTATACTTGTACAGATATACTGTTATAATACTTCCAAAAAAAAAAGAGAGAAAGAAAAAAGAAAAACAAAAGCATACTTTGATTTAACTTGCAACTACACAACATGGTTTGATAAGTCTGAAGAGTAAATGACAGATAAGTCTGGAAATTATTTGTTGTTTAAGGCCACAAAATATGAACGGCAGCATCGCACTGTGTATGCTCAACGAATGTATACGCATTACTTAGAGTAAATCTTTATTTCCAGATTCTTCAAGACATATATTATCCTGAGAATATAAAGAGAAAAAGTATTTTCTGTCGTGTTTCATCAAAATATGTGATTTGTCGGATTTGTTTGATGAAGCTATATCAATTATTGAACACTGCCTAGAAAAAAGTATTGAAATATAGCTAAAATACAAAACGATAAATTTAGAAATTCAGTGTACAAAATTTTGAAGCTCCATGTTTTTATTTTAATTGAGGAAAATGTTAAACTTTCTGTTGCTAAGTTTTCTTGTGAATAAGGAATGGAAATATGTCAGAAGAAAGGAGAACAGAACTCATAAATTGAATTTATGAAGAACAAAGATCCAATTGTAGCAGATGTGAAGTAAAGAACTTGCATATTTATCATTAATATTTTGCAAAGTACTCTATGGAAATTGAGATTTTAAAATTAGGTATATTTCTTGTTTAATAAATTTCTACTAAGATAAGATGCCAGTACAAATGAAAGTAAAGACTAATAAAGCAAAAGACATGTTTTAGAATAAATTACAGTCCATGCCTAGGGAATGTAAACCAGTCTGACATTTAACTGAATTTTCTTTTGAAACAGAGGTAACATGAGGTTCTGAGATCACACACTTGAGAATGACACACAATTCGACTCATCATAGTATCTCTCCTTTCCAATATATCATAACAGCTAATATTTTAGTCACACCACACATACTGTATAAGTGTATATTTAAAAATAGCTGCCTGTTCAGTGAAACAGAGACTTGGGCTTAAGTGTTTTCTGTTTGTTGTGGGTTTTTTTACATTTTTGTTTTAAAGCAGATCATAGAGCTTTCAACAGTGCATGAATTACTTAAGGGCTACATTGCTACCAATATTAGTGTAGTGTACCAGTATAGAGCCTAGCATTAGTTAACATGCCTTGCTAAAGCTTGCTTTGGTGTACGGACACACACATATATATATGTTATAATTTTATAGCTCTGAGCCAAACATCCAAATTCTACTAGAGACATCTAACAACCTTCTCTTCACCACCAATTCTGAAGACATAAATAGAAAGTAGTATATTTACCTGGGCTGGTACCAGGAACACTGTTACAAGGGTTTGTGGATGCTGAGTGAGGTGTGCACCATGCTCTCCTGAAACTCACAGCAGCATCAGGTTCTCCCACATGGTGTTCCTGGGATTCATGGTACAGTCAAATATAGAGCAGGTTCAGTCATGAACCACTCAGTGTTCACATAAGGTGCACACTCCTGTCACCCCTGAAGACTCACTGTTCTCCCAGGTGTTCAAGATCACCTTCATCTTTCTAAACCGCATTCATTATCAGCCTAATTGCAGTGACTGTCATAGCCGGCAAACTCCTGTTGCTAGGACTGGTTTGTCCTGGCATGAGACTATCAGCTCCCTCATGAAACAAAATTACTAAAAGATGTTAGAAATTTTATTCTTCCTACCTCTTCCAGAGGGATCATACCACTGCCTTTTCCTCTTAAAGTTTTCTTTTTTTGTACTTTCACACTTGCTTAGCTAAAGATGAAGAAAATCAGCAGATAACATGCACTTAAGAAGTACACACCTCTCTTCTTTCATGGACTAGACTCTACATTACAGGCTGTTTCTTGAAATGGTGTCTTTTTAATACTATTTCTACTACTAGTAGTTCCAATGTTTTTCTCTACGTTGGAGAAACTCCAAGAATTATTATAAAGGCTGTGGAGCATAAAAGAACTCTGAACATTTTTTTAAAAGTGAAGCAGGAAATACCATCTATTGTGAAATAGCTGTCAAGTTCTCTTTCTGTTGCTGCAACCAAAGTGGCAAGTAATATTGGGTGTCACAACATGCTATACTTTCCTGAGCTATGAATTCCATTCAAGCCAATACTGAAGCAGATGAAATGAAGATAATTCAACTTCTCCTCTTGACTGGAAAGGCTCTGCTCCTTATTCACTCTAGCTGTTAACTTCGCCAGCACATCCATCTTTCTGATTTTCTCAAAATGCCACTGTGGTTGGATGACAAAGAATCTGTGCAGATCGACCTACATTGGATCAGTAGATGCTGTCCTTTCTTTAGGCACTAGATGGCACATGTTACATTCAGGATATGATGCATTGAATACTACCAAGCCCATTCTCCCTTTGAAAACAATGTCATTCCTTTCCAGATCCACCATGAGCTATTTTCAAACCTGGCCTATTGTACTCTTACAGTGAAAAAATAAACAACAAACCAAACCCAACAAAAAACTTCTAGAAGGAGTTACCATGCAAAACTTGTTATTTTTATTCCTGATTGCTGTTACGGACTAACCCTCAAGATCATGTTACATCAGACATAGTCAACTCTGTAGCTGTTGCACATTTTATTCCTATTAAATTCTATGAGAAAGTCATGCAGTGCTACTAAGGTTCTTATCTATTTTGTTAGTCCTCATCTTTTCCTGTTGAAATGTGGTGATAACATTCACTACTAGTAGAGAGACTACATTTTGCTGTCATGAAATTTATACTCTTTACACAGCATACTATTTGTCTTACTTAAGTCATGTGGGAGAAATCCTTATTGCAAGAGCTTCAGACCATGCTTAGGCTCACTAAACAGTATGCCTTAAAACTGCAGGGTTTTGGACCTATTGCTGAAGCTCTGGCTTTTCATCTGATGAAACAAGATATATTCCAGCCCCAGTACAGAACATTTGTGGAAATAAGTAGCTTTAATAAAAGAAGAAAATTCAGTACTGTATGCACCTGAAGGGGGTAGGGTACACATTATGATTATCAGAATTTTTTTCCAGCAAAATTTTAGTTGACTCTTAGCTGAACACAGTTATCCGTTCCCAGATAAAAGATGGCTGCTATACATGACTGAATGAGGAAATACCCAGTGAGGTTTTCAATACATATGCACTCAATAGAAACCCACGCCACCAGATTCATCTCAGGTGACAGAACAGGAATGTGCTTGCAACTTTCATCAAGAGTTACTTTCACAACATTCACTTTACTGACTGAAACCAAATATTCAAGTCTCAGTAACCACAATTCTAGTGCTTGTGAACTCTCTAGCTTCAGCTTCTTAAGGACATTAAAACTAAATGGCATTTTTAAAAGACTCTATGGCACAGATGAACCATTTCATTTTACCATTATCCCTCAGTGTTCTGGAAAAATAATTTCCCATTAATAGCCATTGAACAGCTCAACTTTCTTCAGCAACTCATTAAACCGTTGCAACTCTGCACTCTCATTTTTCTACTAGACTCCTGCAGAATTGTTTTATGTAAGAGTCTTTATCTCTCCACAATTTAGATGCTTGTAGAAGACATTGCACATTCCTGTGCCACCTAATATTATTTTCAAAACACCATTTTCTATACATCTTAGCAGATGGCTGTATTTTTCCTTCTAATTACATTCCTTAGCATCAGCACTGAAGTTGTTTCTCTTTTTATACTTAGGAAAGTAAAAAACTGTAGAGTCTAAGATGTAACTGCATGGTGACAAGATAAATGTTAACATATCAATGGAGATTACTGCAGATGTTTTTGTCTATGCTTCAATTGGTTACTGTCAATGACAGCAAAATTAAATGTCATTGATGAAAGTGAAGAACATGCACATAGCTCTTCTGCACAGTGATCAGGCTGCTAGCCTGAAAGAGGAGAAATTATGGTTTCAGACCTGGTTCCAGAAACCATGCACTGGTGCAGTGCGAAGTGAAATGGCATCAAGGACAGCAGTGAAGGCGCCTCAATCATTCTCAATATTCAACAGCCTGAAAGTTCTGAGAAGAGTGATCAATTAATACAATCTTTAAAGTAACAAAATTATGCATGAATCCTGATCTTTCCTTTATTATGAAAATGAACCTTTCATTGTATTTTGAGACTGCTGGACACCAGACTGCATAACCAAACTCTGCTTTCAGTGTGGGACAAGTGAAGAGACTTCACGTTTTGCATGCTTCAAAAAAAGTTTACTGATTCTTTCACCATCTTTTCTGTGAAAAACATTGGCCATTTTCTGCCATTTTCTCCAAACCCCACCAGCATCCTGGTCTTATGTGTCCAAACATTTCTCTCAGCCCTTTACCCTCAGAGTGGGGTAAAGAACAGCCAGGCTTTGTCAGATCAAAGGTCCACATAAACTCCATGTATTGTACTATAGCACAAATGGCTGACAAAGGACAGGTAAAATCTAGGAAAGTAATTTACAATACTTGTCACTAATGCCATCCCACACTTCAGGTATTTTTGCATTAAGGCCCTCACAAGGCTTCCTCATGCAGCAGCCCTCAAAGATCTCTTCTGTGGATTTCTCATGGATATAAATGCAAATGTATGCAACTTCTACCATCTACAATATCAGCAACTGCAGGCAACTGGCTATTGTGCCCATCTCTTTGGAGGATGACTGCTGCTGGTTGCTTCCACCGTCTAGTGCTCCAAAGGGGTTGGAGAGTGAGCCCTCTCCAAACCTGGTTACAGACCCTGTAGACAGAATATATCCTGTGCTATCTAAACCCAAGGACTTGATCTCACTAGGACAGGGTTTAAGGCTAAAATTAAGTAGTTCCGTTTTCTCCTGGGATATCATTTGTTGCTCAGGAAGATTATTATGGGGGCCTAACTTGAGATTGAGTATACAATTAATCAGGCCTATTCATAATAACTTTTATGTTGTCAAGATTTTGAATTAAATACAAGAATTAAATAAACCATAAGATAAAATAGAGGGGTTTGCCTCTAAGAAGCCAAAGCCTTCCTGCCTGATAACATGTTTTTGTCATTCTTGTGAAGGCTTATTCTATTCAAGTAGCAAGCTGCAGACTTTCAGCAGCAATATGTGCTAAGAGAAATATAAAGGCCTGATGGCTGCTGTTACTGCCATGAGCAGGAGGTAGGAATCAAAACTGTCCAACAAAGTACTATCTCAAACCAGCCTTTTCCTGTTTTTTTTCACCAGGTCACATTACTTTATGCTCACACATACAGAAGAGGATTTATTTTAGTAAAAGGTAATTTTGTTCCCTCCTCCCATATGGCCCCCAGGCAAATAAAATAGAAGTGAATCTACATGGGTTTTTTTCTGGGTTTTTGTTCTTAAACCTGTTTCAAAAGTTTCTCTAACTAGCAGTTTTATTACCACAGCATGGAGCTCAGAGGTAACCAATATTTAGTACTGTATCATGCCCATGGATATTTACACTGAATCCTGGTTAACTTCTTATTAATGCAATAAGGAAAATCAGGCTACTTCTAATAGTTTCAAGGGATCATAGGTATCAGGGAGATGCTGATCCCCTCACTGGTGAAGGGATAAGAAGGGAAAAGACTACTGATACTTCTTGGGTAATTCATACATGCCCATACTATTCTGTTCCTTTCCCCTTAAGAAATAGGGCAAAAGAGCTCCCAGCTAGGGGACTCAATGTCTCTGCATCCTTTTTCATGTCTACATCATCACCCTCCTTTTCCAAACATACATTTTCCTTCTCCAGGAAACTAAAACAGCACAAAATATAGCATGTGATGAATGTATTGACAGAGAAAAACTGTGGTTGTAAGACTGATCTAAGCTGCTTTCAATATTATATGTATTTTTATCCTTTTTTATTCTTTTAGAAAGTTTTTCTCCTCTGTTTACTGATTTCTTCAGCGATTAGGCACTTCAAGTTGAAATTTTTTTCCATTTATTTCCATTTTGCACTCAATGTATCTCAGAAAGAAACAAATTGAGGGACATGTGAAGTTTTGTTTAGTAACAAATCCATTCTTTCTATGCAACCTTTTTCTACAATCATCAGTTTTATTTTGAACAGGGAACAGTAAATTCAGTATAGGCTTGAACTCTCTCACAAGAGTCTACTCATTTCTGTTGCAAGTAGGAAATGTTCATTGTCTAAACTGCTTTTAAAGAGTGGGAAGACTCCTACAGTCTCCCTGTTGCTTAGCAATCATAGATAAGCTCTCATTTTTTACAGTTACAGGATATTCCTTTGATGGAGTTTGTTCCCCATCTGAAATAAATTTCAATTACATTCTTAGCTTCGGATTAGAGGGAAAAGACTACCAGGAAGACATTTCTCTGCCATGGAAAACATTTTCATAGCTTGTTTTTGAGTACAAGTTGGAATATACAACCAAATAAAGCCTTAAGAAGATAAAAGTCTAACCATTTTCATTACTAACGTTGAAAAATTCCCTCCAAGTCTCATCTTAACGGTCTTCTTCAAGTGATTGGAAAGGAATCCGTTCAGAGTAGTCACATAGATCAAGCCAGACTTGACCTACTTCAAGTCTGCAGCTTTTCACTAGACCAGTTTTGTGTTCATTTATGTTCTCTGTTGGTCAATTTGCCTGTTGTTTCATCCTTTGGGAAGGAAAAGCACTTCTGTGCATGTGCTCAGCAACTAACCCTGCAGAGTTAGAGAGGGGCATCTGCCAAGAATTATCACTTCTGCCAAGAAGTATCTAATTTGTTTCTACAAGAACATTACCAGGATGCTTTTTAAAGGAAAAAGAAAAAGGAAAAAAGGAATTTTAAAGGAAAAAATATCCCATCAGGATGACCATGTTTGCAAGAACAACAAAAAAAGTCAAAATAATATTCCAGATGGCCAGTGTTTCTGTTACCTTTTAGCTACTAATGTAAAATCAGGGGTTACACGAAAAGCAGATTTTGAATTTCATAGTAAAATGTTAAATTCCTCATTTCTTTTACCAGCTTTCCATTAAAGACTAATACAAGATAGGTGATGAAATATGAAGTATGTCTATTGCCTAACGCTGGGTAGAAATTCTAAACTCTAATGAGCATGCTGCTTCTTAAAAAAATACATAAAGGTCATGTAACAGTTAAGTTCTGTTTGCAAGGAAGAAAGAACAAGCCACAAGTGATGAAATGGCAAGTTTCTCCCTACCATTATATTTCACACTTAACTTTGTCTAAGATTCGTAAGAATGTGATAATGGGAACTGCACTTTACCTAGCTGACAGGTCTCAAAGCAAAACAAGAACCACGATTTCAAACAAAAACAACAATTTCCCAACTGACAGTTGGTCTGTTGATAAATTTTCACATTTAATGGTACTGCATTTATATGAAATTTCTCTAGAGGAAGAATAAGGACTTCAATGGTTGGTATTAGAAAACGGTCCACATATACATTTACATCTTTTCCAAAGCAAATTCCTTCTTCTTTTACAATGTATACAGTTGTGTTTCCAACAGTATTGCTCAGGTGAGTAGAATATAACATCTGGTGATTGTTATGGCCACATTGGACCAATTTTTGTATTAGAAAATTTGTTAGCCGTTTCTAGAGAAGAATTTGGAGGAATGAAAATAAAGCCTCTCATCCTCACCTGAACTTCATATTTTAAAATGTTTAGACTAAGCATCAGGGACGAGGTTTAGGAGGCAAACCATTATATCATGTATATTTTTTTTTTCTGCTTAGTCTCTGAAGGACATAGACCAGCAGTGCCCACTCGGTACCTTATAGCTTTATGCTAAACTACAGTTTCTTGAAACACAGGACAGTGATTCATGAAGCCAGCAGTAAATTCTCAACTCCACTAACTTTAGTAGAGAGATGTTTTCATTTACAGTTTTCTTATGGAAAAGAGTATTAAATAAATATAAGAAGGGAGTCAGTGGCCAAATGTGCTGAATTTTATATTCACCATAGCTAAATGTGTTAAATGTTTGATGAAGGATATAAATAATTAGTAACACGCACATACATTTTAAAAGTTTCCTCTGCTCAGGCGTGCATAGGTCTGACATTTGAGCTCAGACTGGCACCATGTGCTTTCTTTGCTATTTCTCTTCCCTAGCACTTTATGTGGCTAACCAGGGAGCCGCATTCTTTTCCTGTGCCTGCTAAAGAGGCAGTGGCCCATCATTTTATTGTGTGCTTTTTAATTCTCTCAACTAAGCAGGGAGCTACTGATCATTAAGTGCTCACTGGGACTCATGTAGTAGAACATGACATCATTCATTCATTCACATCTCTATTAATGTCATTCTTGCACAGGTGTAACACCATACGCTTATTCCCCCAAGCCCTCTTCATTTGTCTACCTACAGTCAGTCTTCTAAGCCACTTTTAAACATCTCAGGCCCAAACTAGGAAAATATAAAGACATTATTTTTATTAGTAAAAAGCATGTGTATACAGATGCATACTTATAAAATTGGTATTGAAAAGTTCAATTAAAAGAGAAAAGCATATTTTAAAGACTCAAATAGAAGAGAACTGTCAACATGAAAATATTAAAGGTACACTACAGTAAGCACAAGTTCATGAAAGAATGAAAAAGACTTTAAAACCAAAGATGCATCAGGGAAGTGAGCAGATAGACAAAAACCCCCTTTTAGTAAGATTTGAAAGAACAGAACAGTCTAAATAAAGAAACATAGTTAAAGAAAATACTTTGGATGCACCATGCCATCAGTTCCTTTATTAAAGATATTGAAGAGTAATACCAATTATTATTTTTACTTCATTTAATGAAGAAATCATTTTTCAATGTGCAAAAACACAATAATAACTTGCACTAAAATAGCAGTTCCATAAAGAGTGCCAATAGGCAGGGGGTGTAGGAAGACTACCAGTAATCTGTTTTGATTTTAACAAAGTACTTAATTTCTCATCAATGTCAGGTTGGTGTCTTTGTCTCATAAACAGGCTCAGTACACTGAAAAGGTCATGGAGTTTACTCATGCCTTAGGGAAGCCATTTCAGATATGAAGGATATTTGTGAAGATCAGAGGTGGATAAAGGACAAAATATGTCTATTTCCAGTCAGCCAGAACATGTTATCAGTAAGCAGCAAAATTTCACATGCAGACTGCTGAGAAAGAAAAACATTGGGAAAAAGCAAAGAAGAGCATGTGCAAATACACATAAATATCCAACTACCAAATTTCTAGCTTTCATGTATTTCACACAGCACAATGTCTCCAAAGTATATTTTTTCTCCCTGACTCAGGAAGTGTCAAGTTGACACAAAGAAAGCACAGTAACGAGGAAAATTTTAAAATACAGCCAACAGTGTCTGTGATTTTCTCTGCCCTCTGGAGAGAACACACTGGAGGATTCTTCCTTATTCAGCTTAATTCCTCACTCCCTGATCTGTGCCAAGTAGCCTGGGACTAACTTGAAGCAAATTCTCAGCCATTACTAGCACAAAAAATGTTTAATACCATGGACAGAGCACCTTGTTTACACCAGAGTGGCTACCCTGAGGCCTGGATATTCATACAGTGGAAAACAGACTCTAAGCCGAGCAACAATGTACATGTCACTTGGCTTCCAGACATCCCAAACAGTAACATAACATACAACAAAAATGCCCCAGAGTATGTCCCCACCAATAACATACGACATTACAGATGAGATTGTCAGAAACTTTCTAAGTCTTGATACTCATTCAAACAAGTTGACAGTATCTTTAGTATTCATAAAATATTTTCTTCAAACCCTCTGAGAAATAAGTCAGTGAAAGGGAGTGAAATAATTTTTTAATTGGCTCTTTCTCTGTAAAGTATGCACTAAAAAACAGAAAAGCCACCAGATAAACTTTAATGTGTTTCAGAATGAAATAACTACTACAGGAAAGTAAGATCTTCCTCACCCCATAAACAAGAGATAATCCTCATGGTTTCTGATTTTGTTTTCACCTCATGACTTCTGAGATTTTAGAAGATAAGAAGAAACCCACTAAAATACAAATATGTCCATTTCCATCTAGCAAGTATGCCACACACACTAGAGAAGGGTGTTAAGTGTGTACGTCGTACAAAATTTTTGCCCCAATTTTGCAGATAAGTGTGCTCTCTGCTGACTTTTTAGCAGTAGTGCTCTGACATATTCCATCCATTTGAATTCTATGAGAGCACTTGCAACTGCACTTGTATCCTCTTCCTAGTACCCAGGTGGAAGAAAAATCCCTCAAACTTCCATGATTTTACTAGGTCTTTTGTGTAACTTCAAGGCCTTCTGACCTCAGAAGCATCTTTGGTTTCATGTGATCAATTCAGTGACTATGTAATCTGAAAAAATTTCTAAAAACACCTGAAGAACAGGTTGCTAGATGCATCTCAAACCACTATATTGAAATTTCTTGTATTATCATGGGTATGCACTCTATACACAGCAGTTAAAAAATATTGGCTATTTTATATTTCACTGGCACCACCAGAGCAGATTCTTCCTCCTAGTCCTCTGAAATAATAACTCCATCCTTTCACAGGACATGCCTTTGAAACACAGAGGAAGTTACACTTTTTGGTGGATTTAAGATTCTTATTGAAACATGTGCAATAAGAATGAGCTATGTAGCCTGAAATGCTGCCTCCTGATAGCATCAGATGAACTCAGATAGAAAAAAAAACATGCGTACTGGAAGAAATCAACATAATTCTCCATCTGAGGATTTTTAAATAGTTTGAAATATATGCCTGAGTTATCACTTGAAGCCCCTGGAAAAATACTGAGTGTTTCTTGAACACAATTTTTTCAAATAGGCCCAGAAGTTAGGCTTCTGGTATCTGTTCACCTCTGTCCTCCTTTCTCCTGCTTTGAAACCCAAGACTTATTTCAGCTCTCTCTCATATGAACAAAGCAAGCAATAAGGAAACCGTGACGATACTCACTATCACTGGCTACAAGAAACCATGACTCATTGCTTCCTGAAAGCAGCTATATAGGTTTTCCATTTATCTTTTGGGTGTGTTAAAATAGCTAGCTCCTGAGGAACATAAACCAATCACGTTGCATGGGAAAAT
>JAVSBS010027088.1:30658-60072 GCA_033124195.1 Coracias cyanogaster | reverse complement strand
CCAATCACGTTGCATGGGAAAATTTGTGAGCTGAAGTGCCCCTTTAGTTCAGGGTTAAGCATTAATATTTTAAGGACAATTTGCTTTCCATTTAAGATCCTGAGCAACAGAAACAAAAAGCAGAAGCAGAAAAACCTAACACAAATTACCTATGACTAACTGCCCTATTATTTAAGAATATAGTATCTCCCTCAACTTCGTGAATACGGAGAAAACACTGATTTCAACTTCCACAGTATTTATGTGTTGATCAATATGTTTTCTGTTATTTTAAAAAGAGGTGACATCTTATTTTCTTCTACATCCCACAGAACTTCATAAAGGTAATGCAAACTTGATTTCCTACTAAGTTAGTTAAATTGTGACATATTATTCATTTATGCCCTTATTGCCTAAAACTACATCTCTGAAACTAAAGAAGTTTCACTGCCTATTGGCTTCACAGATCTGCCAGATCTACTGTCTTTTATTATCTAGTCATAAATCATGAAGTTAACTTTTACCAGCACTACATTTTCTATCCTGTATTTCTACTTCTATGTTCTGATTTCTGTTCATGACCTCTTTTTCCTCCAAGTCAGCATTAACTAGTCTAGGTAAATATTCCCCCATGTATACTTCTTCCACGCTCTTCACATTTTACTAATTTCTAAAGTGCCCAAATTAACAACCCATGACAAAGTAATTCTTTTGCACCATTAGCTCTGCAGAAGTTCCATGGTTGTTATAGAGATTACTTGCCAAAACAAATAATGCAAATAATGTGCAGTACACCCATGTTGTTTGCCTGTAGTGACTGTGTAAGTCATCTGCTTTAAGCAATTCTGGATAAGAATGGATAGCAAGAATCAAAGCTGTTCCTTCTCTGCAGCTTTTTTGTAAATCAGAATCTAATTTCTTTATTCTGTCCAAAGTTGTTTTCACAGCTATAGTAACTGGAAACCCTGGGATTTTTAAGGCCATTCCCCTGCCTCCCCCAACCATCACAAAAGGCAGAGAATTAAAACGCTACCCTGACTTTTGGAGTTGTCAGCAGGCTACAGTTGAATGAAAAACTGTCATTGTGTAACTGTTTTGTAAATTAAGCTGTGCTACTACTTATCATAAACACAACTTCAGAAACTGTCTGGTAGCAAAATTACTACTGTGATCAGAAAGGAAACACTGTACACTGCTTTTTACATTTTTTTACTTCTACTTTCCATCTTTACAAATAGTTACATAACCTACTTACCTGCCTTTCCTTTTCCATTTCTCTGAATGGATCTTTTATTTTTCATTTAAACTATTATTTCTGTATGTTTTTCCTTGTTTCCCTCTCTTTCATTCTCTCTTTCTTCTTTAGCAGTTCATAATGTAGGTTTTCTTGATCTATGTTAATGTTATGTCAGGATGAAACCCCAGCATGAAGATTAAAGCCAGCTACAATACTGGTCAGTCAGTCCCTTAACCAAAGCACAAACACCCCATTTCTTGTCTTGCTTTTTCCTCCTACTGCTTTTTCCACCACAGCTGTCTCACTTAGTAGCAATATTAGAAAAGTGCTTTTTATCAAAGGCCATAAACATACCTCTTTCCAGAAAAAAAGGGCAATGGAAACAGGCATGAGGAAGGGGCCACATTCCGTTTGGATGTAGACGATATTTTGTGATTTGCATGACGATATTGATATGTGATTGACAAGATAAAGAGATTAGAATGAAGTATTTTTTAAGTTTCTCACATAGGGTCCTTTTGCTATTAAAGAAGGCTTAGCATTTGGCTGTTTCACAATATTGACATTACTGCTACATTGTGTGTGTTCATAAGTGCTATGCAAAGTTCTTTACTGTCATACTGTCATTTTATTCAGTGAATTATCTCAGTAGTGGAGAGGACATATTCTTTCTTCCCCTTCATGCTTGTCATGGTTATTAAATCATAGAAACTGCAACAGAGAAAGTAATTTCGGAGGTTTTTCATTATCACGATACAAAGCATTTGTTCCTGTGCATTGCGTAATGAGGGAATTTCTTATTTTTACAGACAAAAAAGAGTTTGTGACCACAAACCCAGCAATTAATAGAGAAAGTCAAGACCATTTATTGTATATATTGAGTAATTCTGCTGACTGGCACTTCTCAGATCTTTTACAGACTCTTCTCTTTCCATTATATAGAAAATACAGGATTTAATTTTACTTTTAAGTAAGATGTCATTATATAACATCAATCTCACACTAGCTACTAAATATTGCATAAAATATAATTCCAGCTAGTTTTTTTGTGGGGCTGCATGGACGATAGTCTTGAAAAACACAGCAGTAATATTTTTCTTGACTTTTTATGTAAGGGCTTGTACAGGAATGACAGCAGTTTAAGGAAATATGATGGCAGCAATTTTTAGCTTTCTGAATATTAATAGCCCTATTTTTGACTCATTGTCACTGTCACATTATGTAGTTGTGGAGGCAGATTCTACCACCTCTATCAGACAAATGCCATCCTCACTGGAAAAGCAAATCCCAGGCATCTATACTGACAGAGCTGGGAATAGTGTGTGTTTAAGCAGGGCAGGAAAGGGAAAAGGAAATAAATTTCTTTACCTGTACCATCTGAGTATCACAAAATTCTCTGCGAACTTCTTCACTGAAGAACCTTCTTAGACCTTTGTTTGTGCTCTGGCACGCATTTAAACTGTAATCCAGACTGCAGTTAAACAACAGTAATAAATTGCCGCAGACAGAGAATAGATGTCACCAGCAGGTTGTTTCCTCTCACCCATTCGGAGATAGCACTTGACATCAAATCAGGGCACAGCCACTTTGCTGAGGCTGCTTTACAGTGAACTTTCTACAGTGATGCCAAAATAATGCTGCAGGAGACAGTGAGTCAAATAAAAATTTGACAGACATATTTCACAGGCTTTGATCCACAGCATTTGTAATTTATTAATCCAAGACTACGGAAAAACAGTTTAGCACACTTATACATAAAGCAAAGAAGAAAAAAACATAATTAAGCCTTGCGGTTGGTTTGTGTTATGGTATTCTAAGTTCTAAGTAAGGTATGTGCTATTCTGAGTTCTTATTTCTGGAAATTAGTTGCTGATGCATGTTATTTTTTTCCCGCAGTTTCAGGATAACTCATCCAAGATTTCATAGCCTGTTACTGTTGTGCATTTAATGGGGAAAGACAGATTTCCACAGACCCCAGCAGAAGCAGGATTTACAAATTATGTGACCAGAAAATGCTGTTTGTTTGTAAAGAATAATCTTCAATATTTTGTGAAAGAGATATAGATGCTGTTCAGAACATCAAACTCATCAGCTACTGACCAGGTTATAATAGGCTGTTTCACACTGTCAGCATTCAATTTCCAAAAATTTTGTTAATATTGAGGCTAATATACTACAGAAAGACAACAATTCAAAAATTGAGAAAATGGGGAATAAATGGCTCAGCTGGCCTGGGATTCCAATCAAGACAGGCACACCTGCCTTCCTAGACTGGTATCACTCAGCTTTATCTCTTTATTACTTACAGCTTGTACCAAGAATGTGATGTTTTAAGAACAGAAGCGAAACCGTATCAGTTAATAAATGTAGAATCAACAGAAGCATAAGATAACTACGTCCTCAAAAACCGGCATGAGGGCATTCCTTGACAGTCTGAATTTCCTAGAGTAAATCTTGACCTGATTCTTACAGACAAAAATGGATAAGCCTCTGTGTGTATACAAAGATTTGCCAACTAGGACACAATTTACAACTGGGGACTTCAGTTTACAACAGTCTATTTTACGTGCTCACCACAGAAAATCTGAAAGCAACTAATCTCAGTCAAAGTGGAACAGATTTTCTTACAACAGTATTGATCTTCAAAGAAAATAAACTAGTAGCTCCTTTTCTGGAAGGCACTTCTCTTTTGGTTTCTCCATTTCTCTTTTAGAAAAGGAATTATGCTGAAAACTATTTGCAATTATCTGCATGCTGTGAGAAAGTTTCTGAACTAGTAATTTCAGCATTGCCAATAAGCCCTATTCAAACTGCTGCCTACCTCATGAATGAGTTAAGGAAAATTATGGGTGGAAGTATTTGCTTAAATTCCTCCCTTCATATGAAACAGGGTGATTGTAACTTCTGTAAGAATCCTTTGATAACTATTACCTTAGGAAAACATGCCCCACACATAATCCAAATACGTATTCGTATAATTGTAGCATCCAAAAGCAAGAGTCAGGATTGTAATAACCTAGATATCAGGCATAGACGAGCAAATCCTTCCTCAAAAGCTGAATCTATAAATTAGTGTCAAAACACTAAGATAACTCAGTACATGATGACAAAAATATAGAAGCAGGCAAATGTGTGCAAGGTAAACAAAACAAAAAAAAGTGTTCTGTGGCGATAGAGAAAGCAACCTGATAGTTCTCTTTATTATCTTCCTACCTAATAGTAAAGTTCCTTTTCTTTTGTGTGAGCACCCAGAAACTGGATTTTGTTCCTACTGGTAAAAGGAAGATTAATATGAAAATAGAAAAGACGAGATTAAGTGTGGTACCCACTTCTTTTGAGTGACTGGGAGAAGAAGGGGAATGAACCAGTCCTGAAATAGCAGGGTAAAATAGGGGCACTCAAGTGTTGAAATGTAAGCAACAATCGTTGCTACACACCCTTTCTTCACTCATATACAAAGGCCAGCATATAATGGTTGGCATATACAAGCACAAAAACCTCTGGCAGAGTTAGAGAGGAGGAATACTAAGAAGTTTCTACTAAGACTACTAAGAAGTTTCTGCTAAGACTACTAAGAACTACTAAGAAGTTTCTACTACTAAGACTACTGGCAATGTGGGCAGAGGTTGGTTATCATATTTAATCTTAAATATAGCATTGTTCACAGAGGCATTAAGAGAAGCAGAAAACATATTAATCCTTATTTAAGTAAAAGACCCTGGAAAAAAAAAATTTAAAAAACTTTCATAGCCCAAGAGAAGAGTTGAGTACCACATGTAGTAAAAATATTCTCATAGAATAGTTTGAGTTGGAAGGGACCCTAAAGATCCTCTAGTTCCAACCCCCTGCCATGGTCAGAGACATCTCCCACTAGACCAGGTTGCTTAAAGCACCAACCAACCTTGAACACATCCAGTGTTGGGGCATCTACAGCCTCCCTGGGTAACGTATTCCACTGTCTCACCACCCTCAGAATGAAAAACTTCTTCCTAATTTCTAATCCAAATCTCCCTTTCTCCAGTTTAAAGCTATTACCCCTCATTCTATTACTACAAGCCCTTGTAAAAGTCCCTCCCCAGCTTTTCTGTGGGCCCCTTTCAGATACTGGAAGGCTGCAATGAGGTCTGCCCAGAGTCTTCTCTTCTCCAGGCTGAACAACCCCAGCTCTCTCCACCTGTTCTCATAGGAGAGGTGCTCCAGCCCTCTAATCATCTTTGTAGCCCTCCTCTGGACCCTCTCCAACAGATCCCTGTCCCTCTTGTACTGGGGACTCCAGAGCTGGACACAATACTTGAGGTGGGGTCTCACAAGAGTGAGTAGAGGGGAAGAATCACCTCCTTTGACTTGCTGGCCACACTTCTTTTGATGCAGCCCAGGATACACTTGGATTTCTGGGCTGGACTCACACATTGTTGGCTCATGTTGAGTTTTTCATCACCCAGTACCCCCAAGTGTTTCTCCTCAGGACTGCTTTCAATCCACTCATTTCTGAGCCTGTATTTGTGCCTGAGATTGGCCTGATTCAGGTGCAGAACCTTGCACTTGGCCTTATTGAACTTCATAAGATGGGCATGAGCCCACCTCTCAAGCCTGTCAAGGTCCCTCTGGATGGCATCCCTTCACTCCAACATGTTGACCACACCACACAGCTTGGTGTCGTTTGCAGTCTTGCTGAGGGTGCACTTAATCCCACTGCTCACATCACTAACAGTGGTAGCACCAGTCCCCGTACCAATCCCTGAGGAACACCACTCATCACTGGTCTCCCTTTGGACATCAAGCCATTGACTACAACTCTTTGAGTATGACCATCCAGTCAATCCTTTATCCTCTGAGTGGTCCATCTATCAGATCCGTATCTTTCCAATTTAGAGACCAGGATGACCTGGCTTTAGCTTTTTTAACCTGATCCCTGGCTGCTTGGACAATGGCTCTGTAATCCTCCCAGGCCACCTGTCCCTGCTTCCATTCTCTGTAGACTTTCTTTTTGCATCTAAGTGTGTCCAGAAGTTCTTAGTCCATCCAGGCAGGCCTCCTGGCATTCTTGCTTGCCGCCTTCTTTGTTGGGACACATTGCTCCTGGGCTTGGAGGAAATGACCCCTGAATATTGACCAGTTTTCTAGCTAGCACCTTTTCTCATTGGTTCATCTGCCACTTGGAGAAAGAAATTGTCATCAATGCATTGCAGGAACCTTTTGGATTGCCAGCACCCTGCTGTGCCATCCTTTCAACAGATATCAGGGTGGTTGAAATCCCTCATGAGGACTAGGGCTTGTGAACATGAAGCCACACCTACCTATCTACAGAGACCCTCATCTGCTTGATCATCCTGGTCAGATGGCCTGTAGCAGATTCTCACTATGATATCACCTTTCTCTGCCTTCCCTTTAACCCTGACCCATAAGCTCTCGGTCAGCTCCTCATCCACCTCCAGGCAAAGCTCCATGGACTTCAGCTGATCATTGATGTAGAGGGCAACACCACCTCCTCCTCTCCTCTGCCTATCTTTCCTAAAAAGCTTATATCCATCTATTCCCACACTCCAGTTATAGGAGCCATCCCACCATGTCTCAGCTATGCCAAAAACATCATAGTCCTGTAGGTGTGCACATATCTGTAACTCCTCTTGTTTGTTCCTCATGCTCCATGCATTTACATAGAGGCATTTAAATTGGGGTCCTATGGAAGCTGCCTTACTAGCTGGAATTGTTATCTGCTGGCCCATGATCCTTCTCTAAGCCCATAGTTTTTCTGCTGCATGATGGCTTCCAGCTCCTCCTGCTTGTTGCCGATGCTGCATGCTTTGGTGAAGGTGCACTTCAGTTGGACTATTGATCCTGTCACCCTTTGGAGGAGAGGAGGCCTAGTTCCTACCTAACCATTCTCAGGCACTACTGTGATTTCTAACCCATCAATATTGTCTCTAGTAAGTTTTATCACTTTTCCTCTTCAAATCCAAGACCAGAAACAGTCCCAGAGGTTCTTGGAGTGTGTAGCAGATAACTCTGATGCAGCTGGTGAAAGAGCCAACTAGACAAGGTACCCTCTTAGACCTGCTGCTTGCGAACATGGAAGGACTTGTAGAAGATGTAATGGTTGGTGGCTTAGTGATCATGAAATAATAGAGTTTTTTATTCTTGGAGAAGTAAGGAGGGGATTTAGCAGAACTGCCACCTTAGACTTCCATAGGGCAGACTTTGGTCTGTTCAAGAGCCTGATTGGCAGCGTCCCTTGGGAGACTGTCCTGAAAGGCAAAGGAGTCAAGGAAGGCTGGACATACTTCAAGAAGGAAATCTTAAATGTGCAGGAACAGGCCATACTCATGTCCCAAAAGAGGGGCAGGTGGGGAAGAAGGCTGGTCTGGATGAGTAGAGAACTTTGGCTGGAAATTAGGAACAGAAGGAGTTTATAGTCTTTGGAAAAGGAGGCAGGCCTCTTGAGAGGGCTATAAGGACGCAGTAAGGATATGCAGGGAGAAAATTAGAAGGGCTAAAGCCCAACTAGAGCTCAATCTGGCTCTTGCTGTAAAGGACAACAAAAAATGTTTCTATAAATACATTAACAACAGAAGGAGAATCTTCATCCTTTATTGGATGCAGGGGGAAAGAGTGACTGAGGACAAGGAAAAGGCTGAGGTACTGAATGCCTTTTTTGCCTCAGTCTTCAGTAGCAGGACTAGCTCCTTGCTCGGTAGCCAACTCCTTGATCTGGAAGACAGGGATGGGGAGCTGGAAGCGACCTCCATAATACAGGAGGAAATGGTTAGTGATCTGCTGCACCAACCTAGACATACACAAGTCTAGGAGGCCAGATGGGTTACATCCAAGGGTGCTGAGGGAGTTGGCTGATGAGCTTACCAAGTCACTCCTCATGATTTACCAGAAGTCCTGGTTATCTGGGGAGGTCCCAATGGACTAGAGATTAGCTAATGTGATGTCCATTTACAAGAAGGGTAGGAAGGAGGATCCGGGGAACTACAGATCTGTCAGTCTGACCTCAGCTCCAGGGAAGGTCATGGAGCAGATCACCTTAAGCACCATAACACAACATTTACAGGGCAACCAGACCATCAGGCCCAGTCAGCAGGGGTTCATGAGGGCAGGTCCTGCTTAACAAGCCTCATCTCCTTTTATGATATGGTGATCTCCTCCGGGGATAAGGGAAAGGCTGTGAATGTTGTTTATATGGACTTCAGTAAAGCCTTTGATACTGCTCCCCACTGCATTCTCATAAAAAAACTGGCTACCCTTGGCCTGGATGGGTGTATATTCACCTGGATCATGCACTAGCTGGATGGCCGGGCCCAGAGAGTGGCAGTGAATGGAATTAAATCGAGTTGGCAGTCAGTTACAAGTGGTGTTCCCCAGGACTCAGTGCTTGGGCCGCTTCTGCTTAACATCTTTATCAATGATCTTGATGAGGAGATTGAAAGCATCCTCAGTAAGTTTGCAGATGACACCACATTAGGTGGGAGTGTTGATCTGCTTGAGGTTAGGGAGGTCCTTTAGTGTGACCTGGGCAGGATGGGCCGATGGGCTGTGGTAAATTGTATGAATTTGAACAAGGCCAAGTGCTGAGTTCTGCACTTGGGCCACAACAACCTCATGCAAAGCTATAGACTTGGGGAAGAGTGGCTGGAAAGCTGCTTGTCAGAAAGGAACCTGGGGGTGTTGATTGACAGCAGACTGAACATAAGACAGCAGTGTGCCCAGGTGTCCAAGAAGGCCAGTGGCATCCTGGCTTGTATCAGGAATAGTGTAGCCAGCAGGCCTAGAGATGTGATTGTCTCATTGTACTCGGCACTGGTGAGGCCACATCTTGAGTACTGTGTCCAGTTTTGGGCACCATGGTACAAGAAAGACACTGAGATTCTGGACAGAGTACAGAGAAGGGCAACAAAGTCAGTGAAGGGTGTCGAGGATAAGTCTTATGACGAGTGGCTGAGGGAACTGGAGTTGTTTAGCCTGAAGAAGAGGAGGCTGAGCGGTGACCTTACCTCTCTCTACATCTACCTAAAAGGAGGCTGTAGAGAGGTGGGCGTTGGTCTCTTCCTACAAGCCGCATCTGACAGGACAAGAGGAAAAGGTGTTAAGTTACGCCAGGGGCGGTTTAGGTTAGACATTAGGAAAAAATTCTAGACTGAAAAGGTTGTCAAGGACTGGAACAGGCTGCCCAGGAAGGTAGTTGAATCACCATTCCTGGATTTATTTAAAAGCCATCCAGATAGGGTGCCCAAGGATATGGTGTAGAAGTGTGCCTGGAAGAGACAGAATGGTTGGACTTGATGACCTTATAGTTCCTTTCCAACCATAGCAATTCTGTGATTCTGTGAAAACTAGTTTAAAGAACTTTCAGTGAGCCTGGCCAACTACTGTGCAAATACCATTTTTCCCCTTTGAGACAGGTGAACCCCACTTGTCACCAGCAGGCCTGGTGTCATGTAAACTGACCTATGATCAAAAATCCAAAGTCCTGCTGGTGACAGTAGGCTTGGAGCCAGGTATTGATTTGCTGGCTCCTCCTGTTTCTTCTCTTGTCATACCCCAACCAGGACAACAGAGGACACCACCACCTGTGCTTCTGATCCCTTGACCAGTCATCCCAGAGCTCTGAAGTCTCTCTTCATTGCCCTCATACTTCTTGTTGTGAGTTCATTGCTGCCTACCTGAAAAGCCAATAATGGGTAGTAATCTGAGGGACTTACCAGGGTAGGAAGTTTTTTTGCCACATATTTAACCTTGGTCCCAGGGAGGCAACAGACTTGCCTAAGTAGCGGGCCTGGTCTGCATATGAGGCCTTCTATTCCCTTCAGAAGGGAGTCACCTATGACAATGACCCATCTTTTTTGATGTGTAGAAGTAGTTTTGATGCCAGGTCTAGGCCACATTGTCTGCCTGTTGGGTCCGTTCCAGGGAATGTAGGATGTGATTCCAGTGGCAAATCTCTCTCATACTCCCTTATGCTTCTCAACCTACTCACCTTTTCTTGGAGCTCTTTCAACAAGAGGAGGAGTTCCTCTACCTGGGCGCATCTCCCACAGGTGTGCTCACTGCTGTCATCTTGTGCCAGTGTAAGAGCCAGGCATACTCTGTAGTCTGACACCTGGGTTCCCACTGGAGCTCTCTCTTGGAAGCTGTATCGGTCATGGTGGGTGAAGACCTTAGAGATGCCATGGCTCTCTGCTGGTTGGAAACCACCCCTCCCTGGTCAGAGTGAGAGGAGCTTTCAGCACCCTTCCTGTGCCATGCTCTGCCTAACAGGGCACATGTTGTTCACCTGCTCTGTTGTTGCAGTCCCAAAGGGCTTCTCTTAGGGTGTGGATGTAGTCGTCATTGCACAGGCACCACCCAGGTCAGCCTCTCCCACAAGAGCTGCTGGCTCCTGGAGGGTCTTTCCACTCCCTGCTATTTCACTGCCTCAGGAAAACCTCAGCAGGCCCCCTGTACACTGACAGCTACCACTCCACTGCTGGCCGAACGGAAGCGGAAGCAGATGCTCTCTGCGGCTATGACTAGGCTAGGTTATGACTAGCTGATATGCATTGAGGACTATTGCATAAGATAAGACTATCACATAAGACTATCACATATGTGTCTTAGTTAAAGCCAGCCTTACTTCTAGTCTTTTCCACTGAAATTTAAGAGATACTTAACACATGGAAAATTTTAGAGCTTTTTCTGTAAAAAGCCTATTGTCTTGTTAAAGCATGTTCAAACATATCCTTCTAATAATTTGCTACAATACCACTTCCTAAAGCTCTAACATCATGTTTCCTGATGAAACAAAAAGGCATCCAGAAACTCCCATTCATTGCAGTGAATAGAGGATGAGAACCTACAAAAATGTTAACAAAAGATGCATTGGTACAATACACCAAATAATGCATCCCTATTAATTAGAACTGAAGTGTATTTACACTGTTTAATCAATTACTTTGTAATTAAAATTACTCATTTAACTAGAAGCAATAATTAAATGCCTGAATTACTCAATTATGAAAGAGAAGGGAAGAGATTAATATGTTTATTACTTACTAGCAATCCAAGACAATAAATTTAAACTGTAGGGCTCTTAAGATGTGCTTGCATACATGATGCAGTTAAAATACTCAGATTAATTATCTATGTTTAAGCTTGTAGCCATTTCTCTACCTAATTCCACATTTAGGCTGCATTTCTGCACAGGGAATGCAGTCGTTTCAGCTGCTGTCACCTTTTTTCATGTAATTACATAGCAGTTTCAGATAAGTACTTCAGCATCATAGACATTTATATAGACTTCCTTTTAATTACAGGGACAGAAATAATTTATATAAAAGCCCAAAATCTGGTTCAGACCCCATGGGCCTGTGAGACAAGTGGAAGTGGAGACTTTTCAAACAGTGAGATGACAGCTCTTGGGAGTCGTCATTAAAATCAAAGTTTAACATTAATAGGAAGAAGTGGAAACAACCACATATTGTTTCAGAACGATTGAAAACACATATTCACAGTGGATGCAAACACAATTTCTTCATTGTTATTCTACTAGCAATCATACCCAGACAGTATTTATAAAGCAAAAGATACAAAGAGTTCCCTGTCATTGCATAGGTCTACAGGTGGGAAGCACAGTTGAATCATTCCAACAAGAAGCATTGAAGAAACCAAGATAATAAGTAAAGAAGCTAAAGATGAGACTGGGGTTTGAGGAAGGGATAACTGGAAGGTGAATTTTGGGATTTAGCTTTGTGCTTTTCATTGCAGGTATATCTCTTTTTGTTTCACATGTGAAGACACATAGTCAAAGGCTTTTTTTCCCAAAGGATGGGTATCTAGCAAAATTTCCAAGAATAACACCAGTGTTGGGAAGCTAACCTAAGGGCTTCATATTTCAATTCTTTGCAGTAAACTCAGTAATTCAAAGCACTTTCACGAACCAAGTACAGGGCAATTTTATTAGCTTAGTGGATCATGCAGAGACAGCAACTGACTACATCCCCTTCTCCCGAGCTCTTTTTAGATGGAGGAGACAGAGGCAAAATACTGATAATGCCAGCACTAGATGAGAGAAACAGGAAGCTCAACATTCATGCAAGAAATGTGCTGACTCTCAGACGGTGAAAGCAGGAGCCTGCAGTGGGCATCAGCACCCAATCTGGAGTGGGAAGCTTGGAGTTGCATGTGGAAGTCAAGCTGGCCAGCCTGCCAGTGCAAAGGGACAGATATTATGGAAGGTTTAGAAAACAGTGCCAGGGCAGCCCAAACCTACTAAGAAATGTCTGTATACTGTAGTTCGGATCATTAACCATTCAGATCTTTCTTATGGAGACTCATATTCAAATGAAGTCTATAAAGACTTAAATCCACAACTGTAAGTCCACTCAGCTATCAGTTTAGCCTCTAAATACAAATCTTTAAGGCAAAGTCCCTAAACTGGTGTCCTGAGATTGAACTATCTCATTATAATATCATTATAATGTGAAAACCAAACCTTCTAGCTAGAAAAAGCCCCTTAGCCTCTGAGCGTGCATAGTGTATTTAAAATGCACTGTATCTTTAAATCGAGACATGCAGGAAATCCTCCAATAGCTTTCAAGTAGGAGTGCACTAATGAAAGAAGTAGGAATGTTCGTATGTTTGAATTGTATAACTATGTTACCTGGATGTAACCAGGTGTGTGAGCTGGTGCACCTCTCTGGTATTTGCCGGGGTGGTTTGAGCATGGCTATGGTGATATTCACGGTATGGTTTGTCTCCCCATTGATTGTTGAGCTGATCACCTGGTTCCTTTTCCCTTCCGTTATTGAGTTTGTAGTTAAGTTCACTTTTCCTTTTGTTACTTTTTCCTTTTGTTGTGGGTTTATGTGGTAGTTTAGTAAAGCCGCGGCAGAGCTTTGTCTGGGCAGGCACCCAAGCCGCACGGGCTGTCACGCCAGTCGCTCCCCCCACCCCGGAACCAAAACTGGCCCTGGGGCATGATGTCAACATGGTATAGAATAGCCTGGCTGCACCAAATTAACCCTATCCTATCAGAACCAGGACAGTTTATCTCTTCTGTTACTGGCTATGTAATATAATTTCTGTGCCCCATGGGGATAGATAACAAAATCTGTATCTTCTTATCCATCTGTCTCCTGGTAATGGTGGTGTTTTTTGTGCTGGGCTGGGTAATTTGCAAAACACAGCCCTAAGGAAACCCAGGCCCTGGAGGCAAGAGAGAGAGCCTGGACTTTCCACTGCTCAGTGAGGATTGAGTTAGAGATCAGTTATACAAAGTGAATACTCAGAAATCCATGGACCCTGATGGGATGCACCCACAAGTGCAGAGGGAGCTGGCTGATGTTGTTGCTATGCCACTCTCCATCATTTTTGAAAGATCATGGAGAACAGGAGAGATGGCTGAGGTCCAGAGGAAACCCCAAACACTCTTTCCCATTTAACTGCTAGTACTGTTCCTGCACCTTGTCATTAGCAGTTTGTGGTCCAGCGCATTTTCCTATCTGTCTTATCATATTCTCTAAAACAAAGCCACGCTTTGCAGATGGCTGTAACTTTCATGGTGTTCTGCTTTTGCAATGGTGCGAGACCTAGGCTCAGGACAATAAAGCCCTAAGGAGGCGATAGCAACATTTATTTATGCTGTATGTCACAAGTAATTCTTCCTCCTCAAGTATAAGCTAAAAGCATGTGCCTTTGGATGCAATAGTTTCTAGCTCTGTAAATTATATTTAAAAATTTTTCTTTATTGTGAGATTATTACATGTATTAATTCCTAATGTATGCAAGACAATAGTTGGTTTAGCGAGGCACAGCTTTTTGCTCAGCTTTCTGTTCACTAGGCTCTCCCCAATACTTAAGGACTACTCTTGGTAAGGAAGACTGGGACACCCACAAGAAAATCAGACTGACTGTCCCTGGAAATAGCTCACTGAGCTAGGCTTTCTTCTTTTTTTGAGCGGATTTCCAATTTCAGCCTGTGGAGGTTTTCAAAATCATTAGGGGTCAATCCCTAGTGTAGTATCTAAACATCCCCAAGTGGCTGCTTTAGTGTGGCTATAATCCTAGATTGTCACTGCATTAGGCTCCTGGAAAGAAGCCTCTTGTCAAACAAGCACTCAACAGGCTGGCTGACTGATCAAGAAGCCATTGCGACCAGCTTTGAAATAAGATCACGGTAAGGCAATGTTTGAGGCTCATTTTTGTAAGACTCCTTGGCATGGAGGTCCAGCCTGAGGCCCTAGCAAATTAATTTCTCATCATCTTGGGACGAATGTGAAAGGGAATAAGCTGCTTCTGTTTCAGATAGTGCTCTCACACTAGCTCTCCAATTTCCAGAAACTATACGTTCTGCTCTGAGGTATCTGCCACCATAGGAACAATATTATAGAATCATAGAATGATTTGAGTTGGATCCTCCAGTTTTAACCCCCCTGCCAGGGTCAGAGACTCCTCCCACTAGACCAGGTTGCTTAAAGTACCCTCCAACCTTGAACACATCCAGTGATGGAACATCCACAACCTTCCCGGGTAACCTGTTCCAGTGACTCACCACCCTCATAGTGAAAAGCTTCTTCCTTACATCTAATCTAAATCTACCTTCTTCCCGTTTGAACCCATGACCCCTCATCCTATCACTGCAAGCCCTTGTAAAAGTCCCTCCCCAGCTTTCTTGTAGGTCCTCTTCAGACACTGGAATGCTACAATAAGGTCTTCCCGGAGCCTTCTCATCTCCTGAACAACCCAAGCTCTCTCAGCCTGTCCTCATAGGAGAGGTGGTCCAGCCCTCTGATCATCTTCATGACCCTTCTCTGGACCTGCTCCAACAGGTCCATGTCCTTTTTCTGCTGGGGGCTCCAGAGCTGGACACAATACTCCAGGTGGTGTCTCATGAGAGTGCTGGGGGAGAATCACCTCCCTTGGCCTTCTGGCCACACTTCTTTTGATGAAGCCCAGAATACGCTTGGCTTTCTGGGCTGCACTCACATATGGTTGGCTTATGTTGAGCTTTTTTGTCAACCAGCACTCCCAAGTCTTTCTCCTGAGGATGGCTCTCAATCCATTCTCCACTCAGCCTGTATTTGTGCCTTGACCCAGTGCAAGACATTGTGGTTGGCCTTGTTGAACTTCATGAGGTTGGCAAGGCCACACCACTCAAGCCGGTCAGGGTCCTTCTGGATGGCATCCCTTCTTTCCCGCATGTCAACCAGCAGACACAGCTTGGTGTCATCTGCAGACTTGCTGAGGGTGCATTCAATTCCACTGTCCATGTCACTGACAAAGATGTTAAACAGCACTGTCCCAATGCTGATCCTTGAGGAACACCACTCATCATTGCTCTCCACTTGGACATCGAGCCATTGGCTGCAAGTCTTTTGAGTGTGACCATCCAGCCAATTCATTACCTACTGTGTGGTCAATCCATCAAATCCATGTCTTTCCAATTTAGAGAGCAAGATGCCATGCGGTACAGTGTCAAATGCTTTGCACAAGTCCAGGTCGATGATGTTCCATTTTTGATATCTGATCTAGGTCCTAAAAAGCACCAGTGTGACTGGACTTCTCCAGTTTTGTAATATGTGTGACCACACCGCTCCCAGACAAAGGACATACCAATACTGACTGCCAAGTTTGGTGCCAAAAACCATCAAAACATTACCTGCAGTCCTGTGGACCAGCAGTAGCAAGGATTCCACAAAATGCCTCTTCATCCAAGGGAGGATGAATAATGAGATAACTGGTTTTCATGTATTTCTCACACAAATCAAACTACCATCAAGGAAGGGAAGGTTAAAAGTTTGCCTTTCTCCCCACTCCCCAGACTGAAAATATTAATGCTTTAGATAAAACTGAATAAATTATAGCAGGCTGAAAACTCTGCTTTGTCTCAGCATAAGTTTTGGATTTGTCATCATGAACTTTTCTATCAGTCCTCTGGAATTTTCATTCCATAAATAGTGGATTACAATTAATTTTATTTCCCACAAGAGGAAAGGGTTTATTACAACAAGCATCACGTGACCCCAAGATTTGGGTTCTCTAATTCTAGGCTTGTGTTAGAGGTAGTATTTCAAACAATTTACTAGTGGTGAAGACTGTTGCTTTATTGTTTATTTGTTTAGTGTTCCAGCTGAAATCATGCTGCATTATTCCACAGAAAGTTCTGTTGTGGAGAATAAAATATTTTTCTTGTTATTTCTATTCCTTTATCACTTTTTTTTTCAGAGATTTCAGCTTTTTCAGAACATTATTTCCCCAATTTATCTTCAATATATCTATTTTCAGTATGAAAATGCTTCCTGATATGGAGAAATATTCAACTTCTCTACTTAATCCACAACATCCTGGAAGGAAATTATTTTTTATTACCATGATGTTAAGTATTTATATATTAATATAGTTTTCATATTTGCTATGTTAATTTCCTGTAAAGGTACTGCATGTCTACGAACAATAAGATATATTTAAGTAGTAATACGATTCAAGCATATCCTCTTATTTGATTTAAGTTTAATTACATAAAAAATAAGTGGGAGTGCCTGATTAAAAGTCAACTGATTTTCTGAAAAGTGTGTTTTTCCTAACCTATGGAAAACTAATAAAAACTTCCTCACAAAAGAACATGGTGAAGTATTATATTTGTGGTTTTAAAGTAAAAAATGGAAAGCATTCCTTTTGCTCAGCTACAATAATTTCAGATTTATTTCAGACTTAGATTATTCACTTACCTTGAAAACTGCTGATTGGTTGGTGGTGATATTTAAATAAATTTTCTAAAGAAAAACTGTGGGTATAGTTGTCCTGCCACCTGTCACTTGAACATTCCAATATAGAAATTTCTTCTGGTAAGTTTTAGACCTTTACTCTTTAGAGTTATCTGTCTGATGCTTTCCATGGCATGAAATCTGATGACTTTCCTGCTTTAGGGGAGAAGTTGCCTTAAGATTTCCCATGCTCTTGAGGCTGTGATATTGGCTTAGTTTCAGGAGACTAGTTAGGTTCTGACAGAGACTTTCCCTAAGTTGTTACCTAAATCAGTGAGATATTGTGTGCCTGTTAGCCATCTGTTATACTCTGTCTACTACTGAGACAACAAATGCTTTCTGTTAACATATAGCTTTTTGAAGGACAGAGCTCCAAACAGAGTTACGTTCCTTGCATTCTCATAGAGCAGGAGTCATCTTCTGTTTGAAAGTGCCTTCTTGCAGCTCCCTGGTCCATGACAGTTGGCCACCAAGCGCTACCACAGCACAGATAATAAAGGATGAAAAAAATACTAAAATAGTCCATTTTAGCCTTTGTGCCCTACAATACTACGCTTAGTGAACAAGAGAAGTAAAATCATTCTATCTCCAATTCCCTCTTCTTTCAATTAATCATCTGAAATTCCTCAGGACATTAATGTTATGCATCTTCCAAACCGCCTCCATTTCTCAACACAGAGTTATTATTTTCTATTTCCTAGGTTACCTGAACATAGCTAGAGTCTTTTGAGATTGAACTGTATTGTTGTTATACAAAGACAAAAACCAATAATAACATTTCATTGGCTTAGTAATGGGGGATTATCCCTAAAAGATTTGCTGGAATTGAGGTCCCTTCCAGACATTAGTGTGAAAATATGACAGACAACCTAGTCTGAATTGGCAACTTGTCCCTTTCCAGTTTGAGCACCAATCAGACAGCGGTGAATAAAATCACAAAAGTGAATAGGCAATTATATCTGCATGCAGAAGGTGAGGGATAGCAAACAAAGCAGGCTCCACAAAGTTGAAAACAGCTGGATTTTTTTCTGCACACATATAATAGCAATCTTTGAATGCCATGATCTTCCACATGGAAAAATAAAATTCCTAGAGATTAAACAGATTCTTTTGGGATCATCTCTCAACATGTATCTGCCTGAAAAATGTGCAAATGCCTTTACGGCTTTCACCATAAAACATACAGCATGGGCATGAACTCAAGAGCAGAATTTCTCTCCCACCTCCGCAATAGTTTTCAGATTTCAGCTTCTGAATTTGTCCTCTCTACACATATACACACACACATACTTATAACGACTTCAATTTTAACATAGCTAAGATAGAACTAAGATGTAGAAGTAAGATACTCTGGATTTATCTGTGAAAACATCAAAAATTGTTTCTCACCCCTGAATTCTTATATGACAGGCTTTAATGAAGATGCTGGCCAGACATGACATGATCCTCTTTTCCCCATAGTTGTCCATATTTAGTGAATCAAGCATAAGCCTTCCAGAACAAACAAGTAAGGGCGTTTTCTCTATAAGTCTGTTTTTAATTTACAAAAAAAGGCAAAGTGTCCCTTGATTGTATTGCTACAGTTTCTATGTATCCATCAGCATATATAGTAATACATTTAGTAAACTTTAACATACTAAATGTAGTTATCTTTCCCACAGAGAAATGGTACACAACTCCAGTCACACAAATGTTTCTGCATGCTGAATTTTATGAAAATTAAAAAGGAAATTGAAAGAAATTATAGTTCCTGGGACATAAGAATGGTTGTTCTGAGTCAGACCGTGGGTCCATTGGTCCAGTACCATGTCACTGACAACAGGGATTAGCAATATGGTTAAAGTCTGGGAAGCAATACAATAGTCTCCCAGACAAAAATAATCACTGTTCACTGGAGGTATATACTGATTGTTCAATCTTCATTTGGGCCCTTGGAAACTTTCAATGTTGATATTATCTAGCAAGGAGTTTCACAGCAGCAGGAGCAAAGCATGCACAATGGTTAACAGTCCTACACTGTGCCAAACTGGTGTGAGACTAAAATGCTCTACAGGCTTTTTCTTACATCACGTCATTCAAAGAATGGCAGAATTTTTCAGATGTATCTTTCTTCCCCACCCATGGAAAATAACCACAGTGAGAAGTCACCTAAGATATTGTGGCAGCCACAATAAAATGTTAATGTGCAGATGTACGGAATCACTGTGGTATTCTGAAGTGGAATAAATCAAGCAAAGTTAATAATACCTCTGATGAAAATTGTATTTAAATAGTCAGAGTGCTTTCTCATTGTTTTTACACTACTAATCAATGTTCAGAGTACTGAATCATACTGAAAATAGGATAGCTACTAAAGCAAATGTGTTAGGCCCTGGAATAGCTCTTAACACGACCTAAAAAAGAAGCACCCCATGGCTGTGGTCTGTCAGGCCAGATTTTTGACAGAGTGTGAGTTTTTTCTTGCCTTTGAGTCCCAACATGTCTTTTTTTCTTGGGAAATTAACGTATTGAAAACATTTTCCTTTGTAAGAATCTTCTAAAAGTATTAAATAAATTCCCTTTCTTTTTATAATGACTTCTCTGTTTCCATGAATCTATTAGCAGCAGTCAGTATACAAAATGTGATGTTATGCTTGGCTTCATTTTTAACACAAATGCTGTTCATCTTCAATAGCAAAAGCTAGATTATCAGAGAACACCTGCTGGCAGCCAAGAAGAGATCACAAAAGAAGAAAGAAATACTATGTGTACAGTTATTCCAGAAAGGCCTTGTCTCAGCAAGAGTTGAATGTTCCAGCTTTGAGAAATGAGAAGTAGCATTAATAAAATCACCTTGCTAATTGTTACGGCTTAAATCTGCAAGGTCCCTGGTGAATAACTTCAGCCACTACTGCTCTACACTTTTCAGGAGTGAAGCCTCAGGAAATAGGAAGATGTGAACCCATGAGGTGTCAAATTGGCGCTTTCATGAGCACTCCATTGAATATGAACAGCCAGTTAGATAAGAAAAATAGAAAGCTATCCCTTTTATCAGCCCCTTATTTATGACCCCCAATACTCAAGGTACCGTAACAATTCCTATACTCCAAGGTAGAATTCCATTTCACACAATGCAATGAAAAAGATGCTTTTTCTGCTTTGGATCTCAAGCCCAGAGATTTTTCTTTACTGTGTGACCCTAAACAACTTTTCATGACAAGCTTCTCATGACTAGCTGTGAAATTCAAAACCTCCTAGAAGTAGTTTTTGACTGAAGAAGTGAAGAGCTGTCCACTGAAATTTTCATATCAAAATCTAAAATAGTCTGATCTCTAATGATTATCAACACAAAGGTGTAAGAATGTTTATAATCTTCTGAAGACCATTGGACTTGTCACATAACAAGCTCAACAGCATAAATAAATATTATACAATAGTTACAGAATCTTTTCTACTCTACTGCTACTTTTCATGTCTGACCCTTCTTTGGAATCAGTATCAAATTTGGATCAGCTCCTCAGGTAATAGTTTCCACTAATCATAGAACCATAGAATGTTAGGGATTGGAAGGGACCTCCAGAGATCATGAAGTCCAACCCTCCCTGCCAAGCAGGACCATAGAATTTAGGGCAGGTTACACAGGAATGCATCCAAACAGGTCTTTAAAGTCTCCAGAGAAGGAGATTCCACAACCTCCCTGGGAAGCCCGTTCCAGTGCTCTGTAACCCTCACAGGAAAGAAGTTCCTCCTCATCTTGAGGTGGAACTTCCTGTGCTCTAGCTTGCATTCATTGCCCCTTGTCCTATTGCAGGGCACAAGTGAAAAGAGGTTGCCCCTTTCTTCATGACACCCAGGCCTCATCTATTGATACACATTAATTAGATCCCCTCTCAGTCTTCTCTTCTCCAGACTCAAAAGTCTCAGGTCTCTCAACCTTTCCTCATAAGGCAGGTGTTCAGTCCCTTAATCATCCTCATAGCCCTCTATGGGACTCTCTCAAGTAGATCTCCTCTGGGGAGCCCAGAACTGAACGCTGCACTCCAGGTGAGGTCTCACTAGGGCAGAGTAGAGGGGGAGGAGGACCTCCCTCCATCTGCTGGACACACTCTTCTTCATGGACCCCAGGAGACCATTGGCTTTCTTGGCCACAAGAGCCCATTGCTGTCCCATGGAGAACTTGTTGTCCACCAGGACTCCAAGGTCCTTCTCCACAGAGCTGCTCTTCAGCAGATCACCTCTCAGTCTCTACTGGTGCATTTTGTTCCTCCTTCCCAGGTGCAGGACTCTGCACTTCTTGTTGAACCTCATTAGAAGAGTTCAACAAGAAGCATCTAAGGTTCAGAGAAGAGTGATAAAAATAACTGGGTGAGAAAAAGCTCTCGCAAAGAGAAGACTGAGGCAGCTTTCAGAATCTTTTTAAATCAAGTGAGTCTTTGTTTGCCAATGCACGCGGAATAGGATATTCAGAATTTTTGAAAATAGTTTATCACCCAGCACGAGTGCAGCCAGACTCAGGAAGTCATGACACACACAGTCGTTTTGTCCTGGAAATTGAAAACATTCCAAAAGCAATTGAGAATTTCACGTGGGTACAACGAGTTACTGCAATAGCCTGCGAGAGGGCAGTCAGGCTGCCGGGTCAGGACCTAATCCTCCCACATCATCTCCAAACCAGAATTAGGCTTAGCCTGTCCAGGGTAAGCAATTCCACCTCTATCTGCAAGAAAGCTTGCATGTCTCCCAAATCTAGTTAGACCTCAACTTAGAATTAATGAAGTATTTCCTCTGCTGTATCACACATAACAGGACCTACTAACATTTTTTTTCAGGACTGTTTCGACACTGTTTGAAACTTTGCATTTGAAAATGCTGGCCAGGAGGTGAAAAATATTTCCTGGCGGAATTTGTGTCCTGGGAAAGATTTTCTTCAGGGAAAAATGGAAAATCCGTGCATTGGAACTACAAATACAAGGTGCTTTTCAATATGTCGATATTCTAAGAGACTCGAGAACAGCCAAGCCCTCCTAAAAATGACAAAAATAAACAAAAACTGTAAATTCAGAGATAAAAGGAGGATCTCTCTGAGTCTCAGCAGCAAGCTGCTAGACCTTCTGCTGGCACTCCTGCCCTGTGCGCACATATGATCAGAAAAAAAGGTGTGTTGGCTGCCTGGATTCATGTCTCTGTTGTCAGGTGGCACTTGGCCTGCTCACACGCTGGTTGGGAGCGCTCCTATCGGAATGGGTGCCAAGGTATTTTGGATTTAGATGGGCAGCTTGCATAAATAACGTTACGGGTGCCACAGCATTCCCAGAAAGTCCTGTGGACATGCCAGAAAATCCCAACAGCAGTTGACATTCTATTTTGTGGAAAGAATAGTCTGGTTTAGACAGGAAACAGAAGGGGAGCTACGTCACGCTACATGGCAGCAGCTACACGGGGAGTCTATTTTCCATCCCTGGATTCAGTGCTGGATCTGAGCGTCTTCAGAAGTGTGTGAGATTCCATTAAACGGCAAATATTTGTGCTGGAAAGCTGATTCACCCTCTCCCAACAGCGTTGTTATCTTCAGGTCCACAGCAGCATCCAGGGGCTCAGCAAGATGAAGGTGTTGGAGTCTCTTACAGAATTGCCCAGCTAAAGCCAGCTCCCCTAGTGGGCTTATCTCCTGCCTGCTTGGGTGGACTTGGAGGTGTTGGTTGATGAGAAGCTCAGCATGATCTGGCAATGTGAGTTCACAGCACAGGACTTAAAGGGGGCCTAGAAGAATGATGAGGGCAATCTTTTTTAGCAGGGTCTGTTGTGACAGGACAAAGGGTGATGGCTTTAAATGAAAAGAGGGAGATTTAGACTAGAGAGAAGGAAGAGATTTTTGACACTGAGGGTGGTGAGAGCCTGGCGCAGGCTGCCCAGAGAGGTGGTGGCTGCCCCATCCCTGGCACCATTGCAGGTGAGGTTGGCCGGGGCTCGGAGCAACCTGCTCTGGTTGCAGATGTCCCTACTCGCAGCAGGGAGGTTGGACTCGATGACCTTCCAAGATCCCTTCTCACCCAAACCGTTTGATGATCCTATGATTCTATGATTGTGTCCATCACGAGGCTGGTCAGGCTTGGCCACGGTGCCCACGTTGCCGGCCAAGCTGAGAACTCCTTGGCTCATGTCTGTTGTGACTCCACGCTGGGTGGCAGGGGTTTGCTCTGGGTCAGCAGGGTGACACGGTGGGACACATGATGCTGTCACCAGCAGGTGATGGGAAATCCACATCCTCAGTGTGGTCACCTCAGTGGCGTCGGCAGGACATCACCTCCTGCCCATCCCCATCACAGAGCCGAGGTCCGGCCACCTCTCACATATCTCCCCGGCTCTCTTGGCCCCAGGGCGGAGGGGAAGATCAAGCACTGCCGCATCCAGCAGGAAGGGCGGCTCTTCATGCTGGGCAGCTCGGCCGAGTTTGAGAGCCTCGTGGACCTCATCAGCTACTATGAGAAGCACCCGCTCTACCGCAAGATGAAGCTGCGCTACCCCATCAACGAGGAGACCCTGGAGAAGATGGGCACCACTGTGAGTGCTCCCAGTGGTGGGGATGGTGGGGACAAGGGAGGTCTGTGCCATGAGCAAGCAAGCCCTGTCCACAGCTCCATGGGAAGGTCTCCTCCAGCCACTTGGTTGAAGCCCAACCAGAACCAGACAAGCTCATTCTCCAACCATTGCCCATGGTTATAGCTCTACCATAATTCCCTTCCAGCAAGCTGCAAAGGGATATTAGGTCCCTCTCAACCTCTTCTCAATCACACATGGTAGCCCATCTCTCACCACGTCCCCTTGTAGTCCCTGTCCACATCCAGGTGACTCACTCAGACATTTCTCCTTGCAGGAGCTGGACTACGGAGCCCTGTATGAAGTGCGGACCCCCCACTTCTATGTAGAGGCCAACAAGATGCCAATGGCCAGGGTAAGCTGGTGTCCCTGGGAAGTAGGGGGTGGGAAGGGGAAGCAGGGAAGACGTGACAATTCTAGTGCTGGGGCTCCTGAGTGGTCCCTCCCCAGACCCACCAAATCTCCCACCACTCACCTGAGAAGTGGTGACGTTTTGTTGCATTTTTCTGACCCTCAAACAATGCTGGAGCTGGGCTCTTCCCACGTCACCATCACCTGGGGACAGTCTGAGCTCCAGCGACAGCATTGTCACAGCATGGTGGGTGGGACAGGTCTGGAGACAGCCCAGCCTGGAGCAAGGACCTGCCACAAGTTTGCCCCAACAGCAAGAAAACCCCTATGGAGCCCTTTGCTCTGGGAAACCCTGAAAGACCAGGTTTTGGGGCAGTTCCCAGGTGGTGCAGTCTCCATCCTCAGAGGTTTTGGAGAAAGGGCTGGTCTCAGAGCTGACCCAGTCTCCATCCTTTGAGATTTTGGGGACCAGGCTGGTCTCAGAGCTGACCCAGTCTCCATCCTTTGAGATTTTGGGGACCAGGCTGGTCTCAGAGCTGACCCAATCTCCATCCTTGGAGGTTCTTGGGATCAGGCTGGTCTCAGAGCTGACCCTGGAGGAAGCTGGACTGAGACCCAAGGTTCCTTCCCCGTGATCCTACAACCCCATGGTCCAGCACTGCTGTGCCTTCAAGGTCCCTTTGCAGCAGAGCAGCTCTCAGGCTAAGGTCAGACCTGGGAAAGCTTAACCCAAAGGAATGTGGTGGTATCGGGGGATTAACCCCTTCACTGCACCAGGAGAAACCATTGGGACACCCAGAAGAGGGACCCACTGTGGTGGTCCTACAGGACCAGAGGTGCTTCCAGCCCTCTTGTCCCCTCCAACATGTGGCGTGAGCAATTTGGGGGCATCACCTGGGGAGTCGGACCCTCAGGAGCTCCCATACTCCACCATGGGAGCTCAAAGACCCGGGCTGCGTGAGGCACACAGCTCACCATCTCTGGGTGCTGGGTGGTGACACGTGGCCTTCTCCCCGGTGGTCCAGTGCACGGTGAAGGCTCTCTACGACTACAAAGCGCAGCGGGAGGACGAGCTGTCGTTCTGCAAGCAGGCCATCATCCACAACGTTGACAAGCAGGACGGTGGCTGGTGAGGACACTTGGGTGGCACCGCAGGGTGGGCATCGCTGTTGGTGGGAGGTGGAGAGGACCACCCTGGGTTTTCCTGTGGTGGGTTTTAACTGCCTCCTTTTCTGTCCCCCCAACCCCTTCTCCGACCACTTCCCAACACTGCATGCAGCATGACCACCCCTGTCCCCCCACCCCTAATTGGTCCACTTGCCTTGATCCTCTCACCCCTTGCAGGTGGCGGGGGGACTACGGGGGCAAGAAGCAACTGTGGTTCCCGGCCAACTACGTGGAGGAGATCGTCAGCACACAAGCACAGGAGCAGGATGAGGCCGTGAGTGCCATGTCCCTGTGAACCTGGGACTGAGGTCACCCCAGATGGTCTCAGACTTGTTCCAACCCAGATACATCTCCAGAGGCTGGAGGATGCTCATGGTCCTCCTCCAGCCCAGACCCTTATCTGGAGGCTGGGGGATTCTCATGGTCTTGCTCCAGCCCAGACCCTTATCTAGAGTCTAGAGGATGCTCCTGGCCCTGCACTAGCCCAGATGCTTCTCCGGAGGCTGGAGGATGCTCATGGTCCTGCTCCAGTCCAGACCCTTTTCTGGAAGCTGGAGGATGCTCCCAGCCTTGTGTCATCTCAGACAGTTATCTGGAGGCTGGGGGATGCTTGACCATGGAGAAGAACATGCCAAAAGGATGTTTTTTCCTTGCTTTTGCCCAGACTTTGGAGGGCTGGAGGGAGGCTGCCAAATGGAGTGGGCACCAGACCCAGCCCCACGTGCCTCCTCCACCACCCTCTCTCCCTTCTTCTCTTACAGTCATCGGAAAACAGCCCCCTGGGGAACTTCTTGAAGGGCTTCATCGATGTGCCATCCTGCCATGTCGGTGAGTGTCCCCACCTTGAGTTGATGCTCCTCAAACTCATCACACGATTGCCATCCAGGCTTGTGCTTGTCCCAGAGTGCCAGGGAGCAACCATGGGTTTGGGTTTGGAGGGATTTGGCAGATTTGGGGGGAATTGGTGGACTTTGGAGGTCCAAATGGTTCAGGGGGCATCTACCCCCGGCTCAAAGGTCATTTCAGCATGGAAGGCTGAAACCATATGTTAGAAAAACGGGACCTTCCCAGGAGGAGGACCCTGATGGTTGGTGGGGTGCCAGGAGGGGCTGGCGGGGGCCCAGGAGTGGGACCGCTGAGGTTTCATTTGCTCCACAGAGCCATCCGTTGGGAATGTCTTCAAGTAAAGCCCCCCTCTGATGTCCTTATAGTTATCTCCAAAGACGGGAGGAGCTCCAAACCATTTGTCTTCACCATCCATTCCCAGCAGATGTCCCACGCAGCCCAGTCGCTGGACGTGGCCGCGGACACGCAGGAGGAGCTCAGCGAGTGGGTGGCCAAGATCCGAGAGGCCACGCAGAACGCCGATGCCAGGGTGAGGGGCAGCAGGGTGCAGAGGATGGGGGTGGATGGTCCCATCCCACAGCAGAGGGTCCGCAAAGGAGGAGGCTACGGGGAGACTTCCAGCTCCTGTTTTCCCTTGTGTAGATGCAAGAAGGGAAGATCATGGAGCGGAGGAAGAAGATCGCGCTGGAGCTCTCCGAGCTGGTGGTGTATTGCCGTCCAGTGCCGTTCGATGAGGACAGTAAGAGCTGGAGAAGGGGGGTGATGGGTGGGGGGAACCAAGCAGTCATGGTAGACCACCCCCAAGTCACCAGCCAGCCCCATGTCCACCACTGATGGCCACCTCGGTGCTTTCAGAGATTGGCACGGACAAGGCGTGCTACCGGGACATGTCCTCCTTCCCGGAGACCAAGGCGGAGAAATACGCCAACCGCAGCAAGGGCAAGAAGTTCCTGCAGTACAACCGGCGCCAGCTCAGCCGCATCTACCCCAAAGGGCAGCGCCTGGACTCCTCCAACTACGACCCGTTGCCCATGTGGATCTGCGGTAGCCAGCTGGTGGCCCTCAACTTCCAGACGCCCGGTAAATCCTGCTCCTGGGGTGGTTGCTGGGCTCATCCCCACAGGTCATCCCAGAATCCCCATCCCCAGTGGCTCTGCCCTGGGTCCTGTTGCTTGAGGTGGTTTGGATGATCTCTCCAACCTTTGCCCTCATCCTGATGGGGACATATCCATGCAATTCTTGGGTGCTTCAGGCAAAACCCAGCTGCATCCCTTCTCTGACCAGGGTTGGGGGCTCTTAGCAGAGGGCTTGCCAGGGCAGGACCTTCTGCCCAAGGACCTCAGAGAGGTCCCTGAGCCCCACAGCTCAGAGCTGCTCTGTCCCCACGGCCACAGACAAGCCGATGCAGCTGAACCAGGCGCTCTTCATGCTCGGTGGCCACAGCGGCTACGTCCTGCAGCCTGACATCATGAGGGATGAGACTTTTGACCCCTTCGACAAGAACAGCCTGAAGATCGTGGAGCCCATCACAGTCCAGCTGCAGGCAAGTGGGCAAAGGACAGCAAGTCCACCTTGAAGTGGTCACCATCAAGATGGGGACTCACTTCTTCCTCATTTTTTGGTCAGCTGGGGGTGGTTTTCATATGTTCCAGCCACCTACTTGCTCCATGGAGTTTGTGACCCCGTGAGCTCTTGGATTTGTTGGTCTTTCTCCATGTGGCATCATTTTTTCCTGTGGGACAACCCCAGAACTGCACAAAACCTGAGCAAGGGCCAGGTGGAGGGAGTCCTTCCTCACTCAGTCTGGTCAGACCTCACCCTCCTCTTCCTCCCACAGATTCTTGGTGCTCGGCACCTACCCAAGAACGGGAGGAGCATCGTGTGCCCCTTCGTGGAGGTGGAGGTGTGTGGCTCCGAGTACGACAACAGCAAGAACAAGACGGACGTCGTAGGTGAGGGTCCACGTGGGTGATGTTCTCACCTAGCCCCTGACCCCTGGTGACAAGCAGGGACACCAGGACAACCCTAACTGTGCCCTTTGGGGTCCTCCTGGACATGTGGGTGATGGGGCTGGGTTTTGTGGAGGAGTGGACAAGCGTTGCCCACTAATGAGCTGGTGCCATGCTGGTGATGTCCATGTGTCTAGCCCTGCTCTGACCATCCCTGCTTTCTCCTCACCCCTCCAGCTGACAATGGCTTCAACCCTGTCTGGCTCTTCAAGCAGTTTGTCTTTGACATCAACAACCCCGAGTTTGCCTTCCTCCGCTTTGTGGTCTATGAGGAGGACATGTTCAGCGACCCCAACTTCTTGGCACAAGCCACCTTCCCCGTCAAGGGCCTCAAAACAGGTATGGCCCTTCCATCCACATCATCATCATGATGGAATCATGGAATGGTTTGGCTTGGAAGGGACAGTTAAAGGTCATCTAGTGCAATCCCCCTACAGTCACCATCATCTTCATCTCCTTGGGGATCTGGCCATGGTGAGGGGCTTGGACCCTGCCATGGGGCTGAGCTCATGTCATGGTGTTGTGTCCAGGCTACCGGTCGGTGCCGTTGAAGAACAGCTACACCGAGGACCTGGAGCTCGCTGCCCTCCTCATCCACATTGAGATCATCAATGCCAAGGCAGGTGGCCCAGGTGGCTTGGAGAGCCCTGTGCCTCAGTTTCCCCAGCCAGAGCAAGGGGGAACAGCACCTTGGGGTGTCCCATCCACCCACCACCAGCCTCATATTCTTCTGTCGGAGCAGGAGGAAGATGAGGAGAACCTCTACTCATCCATCCAGCAGCTACGGGACCGCGCCAGCGAGCTCTCCAGCCAGGTCTCCAGCTACGAGCGCACCAACGGCTGCGACTCCCGCTACCAGCAGCGCCTCGACGAGCTACGGGCAGCCCAGGAGCGGCTCATGGAGCTCACCGAAGTCCGCAACCGCAAGTGAGTGTCCCCTCCTCGTGGCTTCGGGAAGTCCTACTTGGGAGCGTCCCTAAGGCCACCACACTGCTCCCCACCAGGTTGATGGAGAAGAAGAAGAGGGACCGGCAGATGGTCACCAAACGCAGCTGAGATGGAGGGACACGAGCCCACCAGCCCACTGCCGACCTTCTCCACCACCTCTTCTCCTGCTGCAAAGGGAGGTGGGGTGGCCAGATCTGGACCTTCCCCACGCCCGGGGCTGGGTGATAGCATCGTGATGAATTTGGGGACGAAAGGAGACTTCAGGCAGCTCTGCCTGTGACGTTGCTCCATCGGGGCGAAGCGGGAGGCGAGACGCTCTTGGTGTAAATCCCAGGCACCTCCAGCTTCGTTCCATGTCCCCTGGGGCTCGTGGCCACGTTCCTGTCCCCACAAGGTGGCCACTGCAGCTCCTCTTCACCCTGCGTCCTCCATGGCCCACCACCCCATGGACCTGCGACCAATGGGGAAACTGAGGCCAGCAAGAAGACTGGGCCATGCTCCAAGGCACACAGTAGGGCCAGCAATGGCCAGAGGCAGGGCTGGAACCCAGATCTGTCC
>JAVSBS010027088.1:12531-25488 GCA_033124195.1 Coracias cyanogaster | reverse complement strand
TAGGAGTAATTTGAAGAACAACACTCTTCCCCAGAGAAGGACCTGGAGAATTCAGAGTTTGCCAGATGGTGGGGTGAAGGAGAAATAGTTTTCTGGGTAACTGGATCAATCACCCCCGGAACTAGATTTTTACCTTGAAATTTCCATCATCTTCTTCTCCAATACATCTGCAACCAAAAAGGTTGAACTAGAGCCACTGGTGCCAGGTATAAGAGCATGGAGTCTGCCAGAGGGCATGGCAAATTCTGTTGCTTCATCTCTATGTCTTTTTTGCAACAATGCAGTTGAAATATTTGTTAAATGCATAGTGATCACACAAGCAGAACCAAAATTGGTTGTAGCCATCAGGGGAATTGTAGTTTCACACATTTGATGGTTTGTGGTTTGGACAGAGAGTGACTGAAGAAGCAGCCCATAAAGACAACCTAGAGGAATCATAAGATTAACAAAAAAAAGGTGATTATTGAGGAAAATAAAAACTCTTTAAAGTTTAAAGGAATATATATTATACACACAAAATTCTGTATTTTTAAATTAAGTCAAAACAAGGACTGAAGAGTTCACTTGGGTGGTTCGGAAATGAGAACCAGGGATTCTTCTACCCTTCATGAAGAGACATGAAGAAACCCCTGACAGCATGGCTAAAGTCCAGACTGGAGTGGTTAAGCATACTTACATCTATCATTGTCAATGGACAATTACAAATTTCAAAGGTTAATAGCTCGTCTGATAGTCTAATTGCTAATACTCTAATACAAGAATTCTTCCTATTGCCCGGTTCAGCACATTGCAACATTTTAATAGCTGACTTTTAAGATTTATCACACAGTATTTAAAAAGGGAAAAAAAAAAAAATTGTATTTGTTTCAGTCTAAAAGAATGAAAATTGTACCTATTTTTCATATTTTCTGTGGGGAAAAAAAAAGTATTTTAGAAATAGCCATATGTACCTAGTGACAACAACTCTTACTGGTAACTTCCTGAATTTTTTATTAAAACTTTTCCCTAACTGGAGCTGTAATTACTGATCATGTAAGAAATATTAATATTTATTTGGTGATTTGCCAGATATATATCTAATAGCAATTATAACTTATTTCTCATGAGCATAAGAGTGGAGAATATTTTTGAAAAAATCTCTTAAAATTCAATTTTTTCTGTACCCATTTGAATTAAGCATATACCAAACTAGATGGAAATTTGGAGATCCAAGTTATTAACTTCATTTTATTATTCAGGGTAGGTAATTGTTATCACTATATGAACACATTCCTGCCTAAAATTCTTTAGAGCATCAGAGATCTGCTCATGTTCAGGGAATAATACGATGTTCAAGACATCTGCCTAAGGATTCCTTTAATGCTAATCTGAGTTTATGTTTTAGCTGAAAAAGCGTCAAATAATCTGAACAATTATTTTAAAGTAAACTGGAAATCTCATTTTGGGCAAGATGGTATCAAGAGCACATATAAAAATACAATCTTCTGAATCATAGTGTAGAACAAAGCTCATTTCTGAGGCCAACTTTTCTGGTTTTCAATTTTCAGTTCTACAGAATACTATCAGATAACATATTATCAACTCTTCATAGAGAATATATTTTACATAGATATTTGGGAATCTACCAACTTTTCCAACAGAGTGGGGATATTTTTTAAATGCTCTATTCTCTCTCTAACTGTACTAAAATTACAAGCAACTAAAGAAAACAAAACAGAATACCTAACAAATTACACCAGCTCTTCATAATATTTTTTCACATGCTGTATATAACATCTATTAAGTTATACATGAATATAACATATATCTGAATCAACAATGTACTTAAGTTTTTTCTACCTGGACTTTAGTAAAGCCTTTGACATTGTCTCCCGCAGCATTCTGCTAGAGAAGCTGGCAGCTCCTGGTTTACACAGGTTACTCTTTGCTGGGTTAAAAACGGGCTGGATGGCCGAGCCCAGAGAGTTTTGGTGAATGGAGTTAAATCCAGCTGGCAGCCAGTCACAGGTGGTGTTCCACAGGGCTCAGTTTTGAGGCCACTTTTGTTTAATATCTTTACCAATGATCTGGATGAGGGGATGGAGTGAACCCTCAGTAAGTTTGCAGATGACACCAAACTGAGCACACTGTTGGTCTGCTCGAGGGTAGGAAGGCTCTGCATAAGAATCTGGACAGGCTGGATCAATAAGCCGAGGATAATTACATGAGGTTTAACAAGGCCAAGTGCCAGGTCCTGCACTTTGGTCATAACAATCCCTGGCAGCACTACAGGCTTGGGGAAGAGTGGAAAGCTGCCTGGCAGAAAAGGACCTCGGGGTGCCCTTGGACAGCTGTCTGAACATGAGCCAGTGATGTGCCCAGGTGGCCAAGAAGACCAACAGCATCCTGGCCTGTATCAAAAACAGCGTGTCCAGCAGGAGTAGGGAAGTGGTCGTGCCCCTGTACTCGGCACTGGTGAGGCCACAGCTTGAGTATTTTGTTCAGTTTTGGGCACCACAGTGTAAGAGAGACATTGAGCTGCTGGAGCGGGTCCAGCTGGTGAGGGGTCTGGAGAAGATGTCTTAGGAGGATCAGCTGAAGGAACTGGGACTCTTTAGTCTACAGAAGAGAAGGGCTGAAGGGAGACCTTATTGCTCTCTACAATTACCTGAAAGGAGGTTGTAGAGAGGTGGCTGTTGGTCTCTTCTCCCAAGTAACTAGTGATAGGGCAAGAGAAAATGGCCTCAAGTTGCACCAGGAGAGGTTTGGATTGAATATTAGGAAAAATTTCTTTACTGAAAGGGAAGTGGTGGAGTCACTATCCCTGGAGGTGTTAAAAAAAAACCGAGTAGATATGGCATTTCAGGACATGGTCTAGTGTTCATGGTAGTGTTGAGTTGGCAGTTGGACTTGATGATCTTGGAGGTCTTTTCCAACCTCAATGATTCTGTGATTCTATGATTGAGGCAGGACCCATGTTCTGGCCATCCAGATCTTTCAGAGACATAGACTAAATTTTTGACAAATAAATAAGTCTCTGTTATTAAGCTAAGATTTAAACAGCCCATAAACTACCAAAATTCTGATGTCATTCATCTGGTTCCTGAAGTAATAATTAATGAAAACAGACAAGCAATATGCTATAGATTGCTTCAGTCCTTGAACTAGGATGATAATAATTACAACATGGTTCTATAATAATGACATCTGTGTTCTTATAACTTTGAGTGCATTCAGTCCAATCTAATAAGAATGCCACTGTAGTTATCTGTAAGCAGTTATCCCACTAACTGCCATGGACTGGATCAATGTTATGAGCCTAGTGCTGGAAGGTATCAAAGACTCAATGTGTTGCCTTACTTCACCCTGTAAGTTCCTATATCAATCACAAGATACTGAGGCAAGGAGTGAAACTGAAGTTACTTGTTTTGATTTTCATGAGGAAGGATACACTCATCTTTCTAATTTTTAAGACACTACTACATCAGAGCAAGTTTTTCCTTTCTGGTGGGTTAGAGCTGTTTGGCAACACTTCCCTTCTATTGGACAACACTGTTCAGACAAGCCAAAATGTTTCATACAAATTTAATTAGGACACTATTTTTAGGGGATCCATTTCTGAATCACTTGTTATGTTCTCCTGTCATAAAAGAGAGAATCTAAGCTGGCATAAATTTTCAGCAGCAAAGGCACATTTTAAATGTGTTGCTCCGGGGGTGAGCAGAAGGGATGAAGAGCTAGAGCACTGCTATTCCTGCTGCTGTCCAAGGTGGGATTAGTCCTGCTGGCTGTCTCTCCAGTATTATTCAGTGCTTACTGTGACTGCCCAACACCTCCTTCAGCAACAAATCTGGTTTTATGGGGGTCTTCTGGACAAAATAGTCAATAGGACCAAGGCCATTCCGCAACTTCTAGGAGACTTATCAACCTTAATTGCTGCCTACTTTGACTTGCCCAAAACAAGTTATGGAGAGATTCAAATGGAAAACATATTTTTTTCAAGTGGAAAAGTCTTAACAGATGGACTATGAACAGTATGGAGAGAAGAGAATTCTAAAGTTTTCATTTTGATCTCAGTGCTTGGCAAAATCCTGAAGTTGTCCCAAAGCAAATTTCTCCTCTTCTAGTCAATCAAATTTTGCAAGTTTTCTTTGAAGAATATGAGTGGAGTAGGCCAGTATAAACTTACAGTCTGCACTTATAACTGAAAATAAACATAAGAGGAAAACTATATCACAAATTCATAAAATAAGCAGGAAAATCTATTTAGCCTTCATAAGAGGAGGCTCCTAGATAATCTGTGTGTGTGTGTATATATATATGTAACTCTTTATTTATATACTGGGAACATCCAGTAACTCTTTATATCCTTCTGAACAAAATATTCAGCGTACAGCTAGACAAGTCCATAATATGTTGGGTAAGCAATTGGCTGGCAGATTGGGCTCAAAGTGTTCTAGTGAATAGAGTTATATCAGCCTGGTGGCCAATCACCACTGGGGTTTTGCAGGGCTCCATTATAGGGCCAGTGCTCTTTAATGTTTTTTTAAATGATCTGGACACAGGACTCAAATGCACATCAAGTACGTTTTCCAATGATGCTAAATTAAGTGGAACTGTAGACTGCCTCAAGGGTAAAGAGGCCTTACAGAGAGAGCTGGGCAGACTAGAGCTGCACAGTCACCAACTACATGAAATTTAGAAAGAGTAAGTGCCAGATTCTCCACCTGCGATGGGATAATCCTGGTTATACATACAGACTGGGGGATAAGAAGATGGAGAACAGCCCTGCAGAAAGAAATATGGGAGTTTGGGTCAATAGCAAGTTGAATATGGGTCAACAGGATATCTAGCTGGTCGACTCTACACCGCACTGATTTGGTCTCACCCTGAGTACTTGTGTGCAGTTTTGGGTGCCTCAATATAAGGATATCAAACCCTCAGAGTGTGTCTAGAGGAACGTGACTGAGATGGTCACAGGTCTCGAGGCCAAGATTTGCAAAGAATAGCTGATGTCTCTTGGCTTGTTCTACTCAGAGAAGACTGAGGGGTGACATTATCACAGTCTACAACTTCCTCAAAGGGGAAGTGGAGAGGGAGGTGATGATCTCCTCTCTTTGGTGACCAGTGATAGGCCGTGAGCTAATGGAATGAAGCTGCATCAGCAGAAGATAATATTGGACATTAGTAAAATGTGCTCCACTGAGAGGGTGGTCAGTCACTGAAAAAGGCTTCCCAGGGAAGCGGGGCACCAAGCATGCTAGAGTTAAGGAGTGTCTGGATAATGTAACCTCATCATAGGATTTAGTTTTAGGTAATCCTGCAAGGAGCAGGGAGTTGGATTCAATGATCCTTAATCATCCCTTCCAATTTGAGATATTCTATGATTCTATTATTTGTGTGGGTATATATATATAATTTGTGATTTTATACATATATATATATGAAGAGTTGCCTGTTTTCTTTTTTCTTTCTATTGGAATATAGTCACCAAGAGTAGAAATGCATGCCTGAGTCACATGGCTCATTTCCTAGCACTTCAGAATAGCCTCTCAGCTTTCTCTTGAATAATTCTGGTTAATTTCTTCATTTGTTTTCTCCTTACTACAGATTTAACTTTTTTTTTGTAACCATTAACCATCACCTCCTTGAGCCAAAAAGAATTACAAGTATTAATACACTGAAAGGTTTTTTACTGAGTGTGGTAGTAAGACACGTATAATCTATTAGAAGTCTGGATTCCTTCTCCTTGTTTATATTGAATTTAAATATATTTCTCAATACTCACAAATGCAAAAATATTTTCCTCCCCTCTTTCTTTATCTTGTTATCAAATCTGAGCTATCACTGCCATCAAACTAAAAGGCATGTAGGCCTTCACATCCCTTTCTGACTTATGTCAAAATACATATACTATAATCAGTTGGTAAGTGTCCAGCCTTTGTTTGACATAACTGAAATTAGAGGTAGTCAAATTATTTGGTACTGGATATCTATCCTAGCTACCATTTCTCTCAGATTTGTTATATGGAAGTTATCCTTCTACCCGGTTTGAGTACATTAAAGACTCAGTTTTGCTTCATCTTTTGGTATGGCAGTCTTAATTACAGAATCTTCATTTCAAGTAACCTTCCTACCTTTGTTTTTTTAAATGCTCATCTAAATTAATCCAAAGCCATGCAGCTACTTAGAGAGTACATGCAAAGAACAAATTAATTATTGAACTAATGCACCTTTTAAGATCAAATGAAAGAACCAGTTAGAACTGCAGAGAAGCTGATCATAGAGGCAAAAGGATAGATAATGTGGTCAAAATTCAGAATTTACTTTCTAGAGGGATGATGACAATTAAAATTTAAAAAATAATCACTCATGTATTATTGAGAAAGATAATTGAGAAACATGTTATTAAAATGTATTTCACCAAAGAGAAATCCCAAAATACCACATTAAAAAAAAAAATCAAGCTATTTGTTTTGGCAAATTTCAAAAGAATACTGGTCCTAGAAGTCTGAAATGCAAATCTTCCAGATAAGTCTAGTAAGTCCTAGCAAAACAAGAAATCCTGGACTTTTGAGATTAGGAGTTGAACAACTCACAGGTTTCTTCTTCAAAAAATGGTAGTAGGAAATTCCAGCACATATGCATAAATCTGTGATTTATAAAAGGTTTCAGGTAGGGAAACTGCTCTTGGGGAGCTCAGATCACTAGTTGTGTCACTAACTCTTCGGATTCCCTTGAGTTTTTGGGCCTGGAAATCTCACAGGTGAACTGCCAGCTACCACTCCAGCTGGTAAAAAGGAACAGGCCTTTCCTTCAACTTTTCACATCATTAGAAATAAATCATAAACAACAAAATAGTCTGTTTTCAACTGATATTTGTTCCCTTATTGGTAGAATCACCAATTCTAATAATATTTGTAATGTTTTACAATAAGAATTATTTGAATTGAATAGGAATATATAAAATATATAAAAATATATGTGTGTATGCATAATTATATATATTATGAATATATTTTTTCATATATATTAGTGAAATAGAGGGAAAATGAAATGTAAATGCAGACAGTGTCTAATTTTTGCTGGGTTTAGTCTGTGTTATGGATGTTCTGATTATATTAAAAAAACTGATTCACGTCAGGAAACGAAAAGTTGCAGCAAAAAGAGACAGCTTCATAACAGGCTCTTAAAAATAATAAAAGAAAAAAAAAAGAAAATAAAATTAAGAAAGGAAAAGGGTAGGAAAGAAGGTGAAAAGAAACAGACACTAGGAAATACAGGCAGTAGGATTCATGGATAAAGCCAAGGTGGAATAAATGGACAAAAGGGAATAGGACAGGAAGATATGTCATTTGCATGCTGAAGTTCTAACTTTGGTAGAAATTATTCATTCTTATATAGTATTTTTCAGTATTTGTTGTAACTCAACTGATGAAAGAAAAAATCAATCTAAATGGTTAATTTTTTTTCCTCACAATTGTTATATTTCATATTTTAGACTGAAAAATGGAAAAACTCAAGTCACTTCATTGCTATATTTTTATTTTATATTTTATATTTTATTTTCTAGCTGCAGTGGAAATATATATAATTTATTTTTTCCTTCTTTGCACAATTTTTCTGGTATGTAGGATGGAAAGTATCTTTTTCTTCCCAATTAGCTAATTTCATGTATTTGTGCTGTATCCCTCATAAAAATGTACGCTTAGATTTTATTGTGTGTTGGGAAAAGAGGCAGTAAACTTCTTGATTAGAGTAAGAGTTGAGCTAAGTTCAGCAAAACCTATTTGTGAAAAGGTGGCCCTCTGATACCAGTCTGATACCTGTATTTGCTCAAGTGCAGTAAGTAGCTTGTTGGGAAGCTTACCTAGTCTTCAATCTAGATACTTGTACCCACTAGACTTAATGGAACATAGCACCACTGATTTATATTAATGGGGTGTCAGATTGTCAGGACAGAGAGTATTTGTGCCTATGATTTTCTGGTCATCTATTTGTTGATGAAAAAAAAAGAAAGCACAAAACATTCTACTACTTTTCTACTTCACCTTTTCTTCCTGGAGAAGCCTTCATCATTTGCTTGTCTAGTAAGTTTTAGTCACTAATGAGGTACCCAAAGTCCACATTAATGGTCTAGGCCTCATATTCAGGAGACATGGGTGGCTCGGGACAGCTCGTAAGGATATCTCCGTTGTATCTGAAAGAGCAGTCATAAAAATATCAGCCTCAAACATGAATATACCTCATGACCCTAATGAAGGCCAGTTGAAAATCCACATATTGTTTGACCTGTAAAGATGAAAGGGAATTAGTGTCCTGCAGAACTGAAAAAGCAAAATGTAACCTGGATGTTCAAAGAAGACTGGCGTGCCATGAACTGCTAAATATACTGAGAGTGAGGATTACCTGAAGTGCCCTCTTGCCAGGAGTATTTGACATTCCAGAAACAGAAGGTATGAAGTTGGCCAGAAGACAAATAGCTTGTGAGAACTGAAAACCGGCAAATAACCTTGTTGCCTTTCTCATAGAGAGCTTTCATCTATAAATGAAGAAGACTTTTCAAACCTTCTGTAAATAATGGCAACAAAGTTAAAAGAAAAACAAGAAAACTCACTGATGTACTTATTTGGAACAGGCCAAATCACATGACTGTAGGGCTGTTCTAATCACCAATTGATTATAATGGCTCATTCATTACAGCAAGTACAGTGGTGGAGAGAGCAGCAGAAGAGACAATTTTAAAGGTTTAGAAAGAACTCATTTGTCCTACTGTGATTGAAGGAACAAGGTACATACTTCCATCTGTCAAATCAGGCAATTTACAGTTTTAGGATTTGTCCTGGTTGAAGATAGTACAGAACTAACTCTGTTCGGTGATTTTACTTTTCAGCAAAGTCTCTCCTAACTAACTGCACTTTCTGAAGTTAACAGAGTATTTTGCAGACAGTATCTGCTTCTAACAGTGATAATGCTTGATGCTTATACATCTAAGGACTGATGTTTATACACTCTGCTGCTAAGGATTGGTGTGAGATTTGGTTTGATATTGGTTTTGTATGCACTCCATTTTATTGTTACTGCTTTTATTAAAGCTGTTTTAGTTTTTTTTTACTTTTTCAATCCATAAGTCTCTCTCCCCCTTTTTTTTTTTATTTTCCTTGTGGAAGGGAGCGGGGTTAATATCATCTGTCATTTGTCATAGCATCTGTCTAGCGCCCAGCCCAGCCCTAACCCTTGACAGGATTAATACCTATAATATAGATATTTCTAACATGACAAACAAGCATTGCATATAGGAAATACCCTTGTTGATACAGAATGCAAGTACCTGGGTAAAACCAGTTGTATAATGATGGGCTTTGAAACAGCTGCTATGAAATAGTGCTATATATTACCCATTTGATCAGTAATAATTATGCCAAAAATCTTTAGTGAGATTCAAGGTTTACAAAAGGCGTAATTAGTTTCTGTATGCCCACAAAGCAGTTTACCTGTATTCAATACAAGGTTTCAAAACTTAGGAGTTGTAGGTGTTTAGTATATAGCTGTAGTGGGTTAACCTCAGCTGGCAACTAAACACCATGGAGCTGATGCTTCTCTCCTCATGTTGTAGGAGAATCAGGAGGAAAAATGGTGAAAACTCCGGGGGTTTGAGATAAGGACAGCTTAACAGAACAACTCAAAGAGAAAAAACAACAGTAGTAACAATAATACTAACAAAATAATATGTAAAGCAAGTGATATAAACCAAGAGGCTCTACCTAGTACCTGAGATGTGCTGTCCCTGCTCTGGCTGCAAGGATGAAGCTATAGCTTGAAACAGGTGCCCCTTCCCCAGGCCAGCCCTGCCCCTATATAGCAGGAATGACGTCAGTATGGTATCAAATATCCTGGCTGTGACCTCTCACAGATGCAGCCTTGCACAGCTGATTGTGAACATTAACCCTATCCTAGCCAAACCCAGGACAACAGCCTATGAAATAAAGTGGTACAATGCACTGTTAGACAGACGTATTTGCTTCAGTAAAGGCAGATACTATTCATTCTTCATGGTAACAGAATCACAGAATGGTTTGGGTCGGAAGGGGCCTCTAAAGATGGATTATACAAGTGGGTTACTAGAACAGAAGAGAGATTGATGTGAGACTGACTTGGGCTCTTTTCTGTGCAGGATTCCTCTGATCATCCTATCAAGCTCAGTTTCATCTTTCCTGACACTATGTATTCTGCTCACCTCATCCCACAGTTTCTTAACTTGGCCACACAGCTCCTCAAACAGCTCATACACCCTGCAGGCAAGATTCAAGATTCAACTTTTGAAGTTTATGCCATGTAATAATTTTCCCTCCTTTTCTACCTCTCTCTCCACCGTGTAGCATGAAAGAACTGAAAGTCTTTAAAGATTACTGTAAAAAAATGTTGCGTATCCTCTGCTTGAGGTGTTTGTATCAAGGGAGAAGTAAGTCCTGTGGTAGTTAGACAAGAAAGTTACACATGTAATAAAAAAATGGACATGTGGCACTTCATGTAAAGCACATTCTGATTTTACAGAGGTGAGGAATCACATAATCCCCTATGATATTCATCCTGATTTATTCTGCAATAACTGCAAGAAAAATTCAATCTCTATCAAGATTTCCAAGCAACTTAGTGAGAATTATCAGGACACAGCAATGGTCACCTGCTCATTAAGATGCAGGGACCTGAGGATGAAGCCTGAAAACATGAAGAGCAGTTCATGGGTCTCATTTGCCAGGGCCCCATCCCACAGTCCCCAGGGTGAAACAAGCAAGGAAGGCCCAAGGGTGCCAGCCAGGGTTGGTCAAGAGTCTGGGTTACCAGACAAGTTTGTGGTGAAAGGGTACAGCTGAGATCAAGCTGGGTCACCAATGTGCTGGAAAGGGCTGGGATTAATGAAGGCATGGCTGTGGCTGAGCTGGAGACCAGCATTCCTACAGTGTCAATAGAGTAGGGACTAACAGCTCCAGGCAGAGCAGAGCTCACAGGGGCTCCCTGGCCCATGTGTATGCATGGGGAGAGCCCCCAGGTGAGGTTGGTCAGGTCCAGAAGGCATACTGATGCACCCAGGGCCCTGACAAAACCAATAAATGCTATGTATGGTATTTTAGGTTGTGAAGCTGCAGGAAGTTACATTAGATGGTGACTAATTGCAACTTGTGAATCTAAAATCTGTGGCAACAATACCCCTCTCAAATGCCTGCCAAAATGCTTTCAGCTACAACAGAGGAAATACTGAAGCAATTTTTGTCTGTCTCTGACAAGTAGACGTAACACATGGGTCTAGTTCAAACGCAATTTTTCAAACTAATTATGGCATCTAATTAAGATTTACATCAATAATCCCAAATAGTAATTTAAAATAATGCAAAAGCGTCTAATTTTACTTTAAAATTTCCCTGCCTACTTGATTTTTAATAAGAAATTTCAGGGGCATATATGTTGGATCAGGGAGAGATTTTTGAATATACAAGCTACAAGTGAACCCACTCTTCCATCTTCAGTGATTAACATTGCTCTTCCTGGGCCCAGTCATTTCCCAGTAGCAGATCTTTGTCTCTGCCACATGAACCCATGTAGATCCTGCAGGCAATAAATTCTTGCATCGTACCTCTCTCTCCCTCCCTCCTTTCCTGGTGTAGAGCTTACCAAAAAGGGGCAAAATTGAACCAGCAATAACAAAACTAATTCTCATAGAATCATAGAATGATTTGGGTTGGAAGGGACCTTAAAGATTACCTAGTTCCAACTCCTCTGCCGTGGAGGGGCACCTTGCACTAGACCAGGTTGCTCAAGGCCCCATCCAGCCTGGCCTTGAACTCTTCCAGGGATGGGGCATCCACAACCTTCCTGGGTAACCTGTTCCAGTGATTCACTACCCTCGTAGTGAAGAACATCTTCCTTACATCTGATCTAAATCTCCCCTTCTCCAGTTTGAACCCATTATCTCTCATCCTCTCGCTACAAGTGCTTGTAAAAAGTCCCTCCCCAGTTTTCTTGTAGGCCCCTTTTCAGATACTGGAAGGTTGCAATGAATTCTCCCTGGAGTCTTCTTCTCCATGAAATTATAATACACTTTGTGAGTGTTTATATTCGACTTCTTGCTCCTCGTTTAAAATACAAGCTCTCGTGAAAACATAGATAGAGCCAATTTCAAAGGACTCCTATTGTTTGGATCAATTTTTCATTAGAGTATGTATGGAGTAAAGAAGCCTGAGTCACAGGGCTGGATCTTTACCTGGTGGTTATCATTACAGCTCCCCCTACATCAGATGAATGCTATCTATTCACAACAGCCTTGGATGACCCAAAGGCACTCTCAAGGTATGTCCTTGTATTTGCAAGTGAGACAAATTTGTCATATAACATGACACTCTCATACTCTCAGTTTAATTCAATGTAAACTCACACAGCAGTTTAATTTTCACAGACACCATCAACTCCATTGTCTTGGATTCTTAAAATAGTGTTGCTAGTTGTAGTGAACCTGACCAGCAGACTGTTGTGCATGGAGGAGCTAGTGACCCACATTACAGTTCACATGGGCAGGTGCAGGCCTGTACTGTGCTGCCCTGTGTGCACCCTGTGGCTGTGCAGGCAGCTCCTACTTGGCACCAGCTGCTGCACCACTCGCACATAGAATCAGAGAACATTCTAGGCTGGAAGGGACCTCTAGAGGTCATCTGGTCCAACCTCTGTACTCGAGTAGGGACATCTCTACCTAGGTCAGGTTGCTCAGAGCCACATCAAGCCTGACCTTGAATGGCTCCAGGGACGGGGCCTCCACCACCTCTCTAGGCAGCCCATTCCAATGATCTATCACATAGTTAAAGAACTTTTTTCTAATATCCAGCCTAAATCTATCCTTTCCTAGCTTAAGACCATTACTCCTTGTCCTATCACTACAAACCCTTTTAAATAGACCTTCCCCTGCCTTCCTGTAGGCCCCCTTCAGGT
>JAVSBS010027087.1:24460-38484 GCA_033124195.1 Coracias cyanogaster | reverse complement strand
GCCCCATCCCTGACACCATTGCAGGTGAGGTTGGCCGGGGCTCTGAGCAACCTGCTCGAGTTGCAGATGTCCCTGCTCCCTGCAGGCGGGCTGGACTAAATGATCTTTGAAGGTTTCTTCCAACCCAAACCATTCTATGATTCTATTTCTTAGATATCACTAAATAAGGCTAGGAAATATTGTGAGAGATTCTGAAATTCAAGTAAATAAGTGGAAATGTGTGGCCCTAGGAACTGAATAAATTGGAGAGACTATCCACGAAACGGAGAAAGCAGAACAGTGCCCATCTGAAATATTCATAGCATAAAGCTTCTGTAGAGAGTACATATATACACAGAGATGCACACACGTACAGAAAAGTATGTGAAATGAATTTAGGTGATAGATTTAAACTGTTTCTCCTTTCTGCACAGTCTGTTCATCTCCAGTGGTACATCCACCATATGAAATGCTGAAATAGCTGCCCTGACACACAAGGACATGCTAAAGCTGCAGAAGTGTGCTTTTTACTCAGCTAGCTTAGGGAAAAAAGTACTTTTTTTTTTTTTCCTCTAGTCATTCTCTGGCAAAGTGCAGTATATTTAATTTTGTTGAATTCCAAAACACACTGTGCACCAAAGTACTTGTAGGTGTAAAGCAGAATGTCAAGGATGAGTCAAGGATTAATACCTAAATTATAGAGTGTGAAATGGGAATTACAGTCTTAAATATCACTTTAAGAACTAGGAAGTATTTACCTAGTATAAAGCACTACTTGCATTGTAATAGGCAAAATGCTGTTCCCTTTAGTTAAAGGGAATTCTTTAATAGTCCTGGGCTTAAGCAGGACTGCAGAGGATGGAGTGGCAATTCAATGACAGACTTTTATGAACTTCAATGTAACTCTTATTCAGTACAGCACTCACCTAAATATAAGCCATTGCTTCAGTCATACCTACGTCTGCTGCTCTGCAGAAAAAGGATGAATTTAAGGCTGTACTTAGGTACTTAGAATGACAGATGCTTGACTTGTTCATTCCCTCAGACATATTGCTTTTTCCTTTATTGCACTGTAAGGTTATCAGGCAAAAACTTTTCTGCTTTCACCAGTCTGCCCCTCAAAAATCTCCAGCTACCTCATTGTCCTGTTTTTCTCCATCCTTATAAAGCTTTCTGTTGCTTTCTTAAGAAAAAAAAAACCAAAACAACTTGGCTACCTTAGAAGTAGTCTTAAAAAAACCAAAACAAGCAGTAAATGATACTGTCAGTGCTTCCTGCTTTCTCTTTTTTACCTTTTACCTGTTATTTTTAATTGATAATTCTTTGTGACAGGATCACTTTTCTCCCGTGTGCCCTATAACCGGCTTTTAGATGGTCTGATAAAAAAAAAAGAGCATTAAAGAGTAACATTTTAATCAGCTTGTTAATTTCTCACTGTCATTAAGCAAATGCTAAAGGTCCAAATACCTTTTTAGAAAATATTTTCTTTAAAGAGATATTAATGATACCTCATTTGATTTGTAGGCTAACGCATGGAAGATATCCTAATGAAGCTTAAAAGCAAGTCTCAGTGGCTTCTTGGAGCTTTACTGACTAATTTGTAGTTTTATAATCAGTGCCCGGTGAGTCCAGTGCTGCTCAAACCCCATCCGCCAGTGCCTGGTACTTTGTGCTGCTCATTAGCTGCTGACAAATAGGATACAAAAATAAAACCTGGGGAAGGAGGCTTAAAAAGACTTGTGAATTGGTTAGAGAGAACCCTGCCAAAAAGTGATTTTAAAGCAAAAGAGGGTCATTAGTGAAGCAGTCCCAGAGCCCAGACTTTTAAAACCTCACAGTTTTATCAATTAAAAATACTGACTTATATACGCATACACTTATTTTTAGTAGAATCTATTAAATATCACTTCTTGACATCACCCAGCTCAAACTCACTGTACTCCAAAGTATCCATTTCATATTTTTATCACCTTCAACAAGCCTTCAGATGACTTCTGCTCTATACTTCAGTGTTTAGTCCTCTACTTAGCAGACCATAATTGCTAAAGAAGGTAACCAGAAAACAACAGAGATGAGAAATCTACAGGTCAGTTGTTGTCCTTGAGCTTCCTAGAAATCCTGGACAAAATCAGGACTACATTTATGGCAAAAGGCCCAATCTCTCTTTCAAACTTCTATATGTCTTGTTTTCCTTCTAGCTATTTCATATGTTGTGGAGACTCGGACACTTATATTGCTGCTAATGTAAGTTGATTCATCTAATAGGTGAATGGGTCAGAGAAATAGCCCTCTGTCGCTAGATACAAATTCTGCTGCCCAAATCTCTGCTATAAATACTGGAAAAGAGACAAAACATACTGAATTGGCACTTGGTACATGTAAATTAAATAGGAATAACAGTTCTCTTTTAACAGAACCACTGTGGTTGAGTAATCTAATAGCAGCAGCAGAGATGGTCACCAATTTAATTTTGGGGTTTCTGCTTCAAGCCTGTGCCACAGTCACCCCGAGCACCTCACAAACAAGTCACAGTCTAGTATTCCTAGGAAATAAGGAGGCAGCACCTATATAGTTATGAAAGCTGGTATTTTACTTTTTTTTTATGTGACCGTTTCAACTGCAAGCACAGAAATGTATCAAAACCTGTCAGCTTCTTCCTGAGAAGGCAATCCACAGAGAGAACTAAAGAGACTCAAGGTACTCAAGGTTTGTTCAGGTGTTGCAGTCAGTGGTGGTAAGACAGCCTCACTAACATCAGCTATCATGTGGAAAGAACAGTTTTGCAAGATCTCTGTGGCTAGTTTCAATTTTATTATTTGCAGATACAGGAAGAAGATTGAAGCACCAAGTGACTAAGAAAAAGAACATGGACTGGAACCTAGTAGTAGTAGTTCTGTTTCAACAGCAGTGTCAAGGGAAATTTGCATCTCTGAAAAAGGTCAATGTCACTAAGAGAAAAAAATTAAACCAGTGAGAAATCCTTGTGTAAGAAGAACAATTGAATATCTTATTTTCCCGCTCCTTTTCCTCTTTCCCCCTTCTGCTTCCTTCTTAGCATGCTTGCATCAAGCTAACCAATTCCTGTGTGCAGTCAAAGGAGAGCTTTGGACGAGTAAAGGTCTACTTCAGATGATTTCCCATGTTAAAGAAATTGTTACTGGAATGAATCTAGTAATGGAAAAATTGGTTTATTGGGCAGAAATCAAAAGTAAAAGCACGATGAAGAGTATTCAAAAAGAGAAACAAGATTTCCAGTATCTCATACTGCGATGAAACTAAAGCAAAGTTCAGAGGATGCTAGTTTTGTATAATCTGAAAGAGCAATGAGCACATAAAAATAAAAGTGGAGAGAGTCCATGTTAATCACCTGTTAATCGGGTTAATAGCAACCTGGAAAAAAAACATCCGTGGTCTAAGTACATCTCAGAGTTTGTATTTAGTTACAGAAACTGATCTATTACTGGAGTAGCACCCTTTACTTTCTTCAGATTAACAGAGGAGGAACAGAACCAGAGAGATCTATATGCATTTCACTTCCCTGACTTTGGAATTTAGCAGTACGTAGCCCAAACTCATTTTGGTGTGAAAAATATCTTAATGTCTGGAAACGGATTGCAAAGCCTCCTTTTGCTTCTGTCATCAGCAAACTAGGTTATCCCTGCTTTTTAGCTAGCAAGTATTTTTGCTGCCTAAAGGATGCTGAGACCTGACTCAGAACTCCTTCTCTTTTCCACTGTATCATGCTGGTCTGTGACAGCCCTTTACTAAATGTCTCTTTTTCATAGGATTCTTCTTGGTAACACCAACATGCAAGGGAGATATAGATCACAGAATCGCAGAGAATCACAGAATGGCAGGGGGTGGAAGGGACCTCTGGAGATCATCTAATCCAACCATCCTGCTAAAACAGGTTCATCTAGGTCAGGTTGCCCAGGTTCGTGTCCAGGTGGGTTTGGAATCTGCAGAGAAGGAGACTCCACAACCTCTCTGGGCAGCCTGGGCCAGGCTCTGCCACCCTCACAGGAAAGGAGTTTTTCCTTATGTTTAGATGGAATCTCCTGGGTTCCAGTTGGTGCCCATTGCCCCTTGTCCTGTCACTGGGCACCACTGACAAAAGCCTGGCCCCATCCTCTTCACACCCACCCTTTAGATATTGATCAGATCCTGAGTGGATTCCTTCAAATCTGTTACTAAAACAGCCCATACCAAATGTTTGAAGCTTTACGTAATTATTTCAATATTTGCTACATTATTGTTATGAGAGTGACTAAGAACATATTCAATCACTGCACTGTTTGTCAAACACACCATTTTAAATTGAGTGTTGCTTTTTTTTTTAAAATAACATGTCATAAAATATGCATACACTCTATTACCAATATTACTTTAGCAGCACAGCCCTTCTGCTTCTCCCCTTCTTATTCTAAATTCTTGCTTGATATTACTGAGAAGCACCAATACTCCTGCAAAGGCTGATTAACATGCAGTGACTCCATACTCAGGTTGGAAGGCAGAACTAACTGAGATTTCCAGCATCCTACTAGATTATGCATTTCTCTGTGCATGCAAAAAGACACACTTGTTCACGTCACTCTGATACTTCTGCTGAGGCTTCTGTCAACATCTGTTCGCAGAAGTGGCTATTGGCATGCACTTATCTGTGAATCACTATGCAAATATATGCAACTGCAGGGAAAGAAGTCCCTAGAAGATTTGAACAAACCCATTTACTTTTGGCGGAGTTAAAATTTTGCGGTGACTGACAGGTCCATTGTCACAGCCCTTACGGAAGCTTTTCCCCACTGATAAAGGGGAATATTATTTGAGCACAAGAAGCATTACAGTGAACAAAGCAGCAATTCTGAATTCTGGTAACATTTTGCTTGGTCTTTTTCATTGCAGTATGGGAAAGTATGTCCTCAGGGGAATCGGGACTGGACTGTGAAGGTAATAAGAAATGAAAGTGATATTGCTGCTCAGCAGAAAGAACAGATCCTCTATTGATAGACACTGCTTGGGACACCACAGAAGAATCCTCTGAAGACACCTTTATTAAAATAAATTCCCCTTTTATACTCATGGAGACATGCAAAAGACGAATCAGTGTGGTCTAGCTGATGTTCTCTTAGCTACTTTTGAGTGGTGTTGGTCAGATGCTTGTGCTGAAAGCCCAGCCAGGACAGTCCTGAGACAAGTATCATGCTACTCCTTAAACGAAGCACAATATTCTCTGTCTGTTTAGAACAAGAGGCGTTACTGAAGATACCCAACAGAGACCTTCTCAGGTGTCATCCCCCTCCCTGCAGCTGTTCCAGGAGCCACGTACATTAGCAGGTGAGTTTGAGGGTGGAGTGAAAGCTGTATTTGTTATTCCATTCCCTCACTTGACAGGAGGAGAAAGAACTGGTGTACCATGTTCTGCAGCTGTCCACCTCCAAGGTTTTGGTAGCTCATACAGGCACAGGGGCAAGAGGTCAACAGACACAAGGTTTTTACCACGTGTTCCTCCTCTTCACAGTGCATGCAGCATAAAGCAAAATTTCTTTCCTGCCTCTCATCTTTACCATAATTGCAGCAGCCAAAGAGAAGAGGGAAATTCTACAATTTACTTTGAGAGGTGAAGATGTGCTGAAGCCAGCCAGACACAGAATTCCATGCCCTAAAATGCTACATGACAATTACAACTAAAGAGTAAAATCCCCACCTCTGTTTTATCTTTAAAACTTTAATTTTTTTTCATGTAACACTCTCCGCGCATCTCAAAGTAACCTTTTTTCCCTATCTCAAGTAAACAATTTTACCTCCTTTCAATGTTAGGAATACAAATTACTCATCGTGAAGGGCTGCTAGCACAGGTCCTAGTTTTTCAGGACCAATGATAAGAGCTTTAGTGATAGTGTTTGGTAGTGAGTCAGCTGCTTCTCCACTGCATGTTGTACAATAAGTACGAGTAACCTTGCCCTCCAGTCATGCCCTGTCAAACATTGAGGGGCTAAAGCAGTAGCTTAAGACACAGGCTTAAGCAAAGGCAGCCCCCCACTTTAAAAAGCAGATTAAGCACGTGACAGATGCTTTGTGATAGTTTATGAATAGTATACACTGACCTGGTTTTTATATTGTTGCTTGTATGATTATGTTGGCTTGATTTAATTACAAGGCATAGGCAAAGCCTGAAACACTTGGTAAATACAAGCTACCCACTGATAAACAGCCTCAGGTCACTTTGCAATAAAACTTGAGTTGCCAGCTTTGGAGAGTCTATTTCTGGGCTCCAGCCAAGCTGCTAAAATCTTTGGTCACTTCAGAAACTAAGATTAAAACAACTCCAGCGGCTATGCAAGGAGTCCACAAGCACTATGCTAAAAAACCAAGTAGACTGTCACAGATGTTCAACTGGTGAAGGCTGATGGGAACCTGTATCACCCTGTCCCCATGACATGTTGAACAACAACAACAAAATATTCTGCTAAAACACCTAAAGTCAATTGTCGGTGCCCACAATCTGAGCTTGAGGGACTCATGAGGTCTCACAGCCCTTGGCTCTGAATCATGCTGTTCTGCAGCAAGTAAAGACACTAACCCTTGCATGAAGGGGCTGAGCTCAGAGGCACCAGATGTAGCTGGCTCTAGTTATTATAAATAGCAGCTTAAAATTTTGTGACTAACAGAATCTGCCCCTCACATACGGGAACTTTGAATGCATTCATGCAATATGAATTAATCAACAGGAGTTGATGTCCTTGCTATTGTTCTGAGAAGACTTGCCTATAGACCACCTGGGGAAACCTGAACAGGGGCAGGAAGGAGGGACTTGTGGTTCCTCAGGTTGCATCCACTCCTTCCTGCTAGAGAGGCGATGTTCTGCTATGGCATATCATAACGTTTTGATCTCCTGGTCACCTGGACAGGGACCTGCTAGGATGTGATGAGGCTTGACATCCCGCATAGCTGGGCTTCTGTGTGGAACAGCCTATGCATGGGGCAGAGGAGTGGACACAGGGAAAAAAGAAAATGAAATACGTGTCCAGGTGAGTTCCTATTTGGTATGCAGCTGAGATGCACACTCAGATTCACAAACCCACAGGTACCCTGGCACCCATTACAATGAGGAAGGCAGTGGAGCACATCACATGGCAAGGTTCCCAGCCAGTTCAACAGGGTCAGGATTTCCCCTGGGAACTCTTGCTATTTCTGTTATCACTTCTTCTAGCTCACCTCATCACAAGATGCTTTTGCCTGCATCGTGATGTTCACTCTCCCACAGCCAGTGAACCTGTAGCCCATGCACAGATCAGAAATTCAACCTTCAGCTTTATCCAGCTGCCTGTGTTCATGACAAATAGCTCTATTTGAAAGTTTTCTTGCTTTGCCTTCACAGATACCTTCCTGCTGACACCGACACACTGCCTGTCTCGCTGCTCTCCCCACTCGTGAGTTACCCATTCGCTGGAGATAACCTCTGAGCCTGTTCATATCTGACACTTGAAGAATTATGCAGGGCAGTAGGTTATAGAAGTGAAGTGTTACTAATGTCTCCTGCAACATCTGGATCATAGCTGGACAAGTTCTTTGTCTGAAACATCAGGTGAAAAAGATTCTATACAGAAGTACAGTTGTTTTGTTTTTTTTTAATTTGAATCAATTTTACCAAAGCAGTTGTTCTTAGAAATAGCTGGTGGTGGGTGGGCACGGGGAGGGCACGGCAAACAAACCAGAAAAAGTAAAAACATTGTCCTCTGATATTTTTGAGAGTGATGTATTTTGCTTTTCAAGCACAAAACAACTCTTCCATTTGATATTACTTTCAAAATTTATTTTAAAATTATTCAGAAAGCTCCAATTGAGAACACCACTCTGTTTCAGCCCAATCAAGACGCTTCTTCACCCCAAGTGATGCTTTTTAGTTCTTAATTCTGTGAAGTTTTCTTTAAATATTCATCGGCTCAAAATTACTTCTTTATTTGCCTATGACTGTCAGCAAATCATGAAACTCCTGCTTCACATTCAGCTGTAATCCTGGGCCCAATTTGAAAGAATGTTTAAACTTAGACTCAGAATTAAGGGCTTGTTGAGTACCTGCACTGGATAACGATGAATGCTGGGTATGCTGAACTGCCAAGCTTAGCAAGACCTCCCCAACCCTCCTTCCTCCTCTCAGATTTTCTAAATAGGACTCGCTCAGGGGAAAAAAGAATGACTGTTCTAGAAATTATGAGAAGATTCATACATTTCAAAGGTGCCATTCCTGACCTTTTGATCATCAGAGAGAGAAAATAAAGCACCATCTGCAAAACTTCTGTGTTTGGAGATAATGTGAAAACTCTTGGGCACCTGAAGTTCCCCTCCCACCTTCCCAAACAAATATTATTTATCGATCTGAAAACACAGAAACAAGGACTGAGTAAAAACAACAGAAAGGACATTAAGAGAAGGGTCGTCATCCTTACAGGAGACACCTGACCAACGAAGTTACCGTTAGTCCCTCTTGCCCTGCTTGTCTTAACAGTGCCAACAGAATCAACAAATTCACACTGAGGTCCGGTTCCTCATTTTTCTGTAGTTCGAACATGTTTTGGAGCAGATTAGGCTCCATTTGCATATACATATATTAAAAAATAACACATTTCAATTAAAAAGACGACACATTTCAAGCTGCTTATATTTTATACATACACACACATACATTTCACACTTCGGGGGAGCAAGTGCGCAGAACCAACCACAAGCGGTTAAACTCCTAGCACCCTTTCTTTGTTCTGCTCCCACAAATTTCTGCTGCTGGTGGGTGTAAGTCTTTTGAACTCCTTGAAAGCAACAAAGAGAAAAATGTAGATCGGTGTGTTTAACCACGTCCTTTCCTGGGCTGCAGGCAGAGCTGCTCTTGACTTGAAGAGGAGCAACGTGCATGCATCCAAGGACGTGCTGGTGAGCAGCTCCCAGCATTCCCTGGGGTTTTTCTGTTTATACTGTATTTATTTATCAGTTTAAATGGGACACTTGTATCCAGAGTATCTGAGTGCCTCAGACATCACTCAGTTTACTTTCCTCATCAGCAGGAGGAAGAAAAATACCTTGAGCTTTGCTCTCTACGTTGAAAGGTGAGATGAGTTGGTGTGACCAGAGGAATGCTGGAGAGTTTGCCTTCCCTTCCGCAAGAGGGGACTTGCCTCTCTGTAAGAGGTGCTGGCTGTATTTCTCATACCCATCCTAGCTTCTAAACAGCATGAAATTAAACTCTCCTGGTAGCTCCTTGTGAAGCCATACCTTCTACAGGGAGCAAAAACCTGGTCTAATGCCTTGTAACAACATAAACAGACACAGACATAATGAAATCATTTCCAAGCTACTACATGGCTACAAAGGAACTACTGTTGCTGTGATAGCAGTATAGAAGTTTTCTAATATTGTAGTTAAAAGGGGAAAAACGTAGTTTGGAGAAGGAAGGAAATTTGAGGGAAGAGGGTAGGAAACTCTGAGAGCCAAGAATCTGGAAATAGGAACATCTCTTCAGAGGAAAAGACAATACAGAAGTAGACTACTGCCCAGCAAGGTAGAAAAGAGCTTGAACTTGTATTTGATACTATTTGTAGACTTGCTTCCAGGTGTAGCAATAAAACAAATGCATGCCTACCTCATTAAATCAGCTTCATGATGCATCCAAAAAGTCCTGCTGCTGCTTGGTCAGAAAAGGACACACGAAACTTCTCCTGTTTGCCTACCCCATGATCAAGTTGCTAAATTGTTTAGCTAACAGAAGAGGCAAAAATGTTGAGGAACTCAACCTGCCCTGCTCCTGTAGCAGGCTAGCTAAGGGCAAGCCACCTTGACTGGGTGGAAACCACTTCCCCTTCCCATGGGGAATCAGCAGAGCTTTGACACCACCTGAGAAGCCTCATTCAGGCTGGGCTCACCATGGGTGAGCAGCTGAGACCCTCTGAAAGCTAGGGGTTGCTTACAGACCGACTAAGGGAAAAAGGAAAACCAACACATGCTGCACCCTCAGTAAGCATCTTCCCACCTCATCCCACGGTGGCACATTTGGTTTCCTCAAGTCAGGGAGAGAAGGGAGGCTTGGAGCTGCTCTGCTCCCTGGGGAAAGGCTGCTCTGCCAGCCTGCGTCTGACTCACTGTTATGACACTCACTATTAAAGCTTAGGTAGTTTGAAGATCAGTGGAATAGAGGCACTTTAAAACCCTGTTATTTCGCCCGTACCTTTGATTTTTAAATAACTGCGCTAATTCAAAAAGGTTCATCGTTATTTACCACATCAGCCCCCTGAAAATACCGAGCATTGTTCCAAGTTATTGTAACCCTCCTTTTTAAAGTGGATTTAAGCCATTACGGTCTATCACATAAATCCTTCTTAGTTCATGGATTATTGACCTGATAAGCCCAAACAGCTCCATCTGGCCATTTAAACGGGCACAAATGCTGTGAGCGTTTATTGCTTTCAGTCCTATTATTTGTAAAGTGCTTTCTTCCTCCATGTACCTAAGTTCGGTGTTCAGGGATGATTTGTGGCCGAGTTCTCATCTAAACTCTTTTAATTATAAGGCTTTCCAGGGCAAACTGCCCACATAGAGTAGCATAAGTAAGTGTACTGCTGTTTGACTTGGGAAATGAAGCTGTTGACTTAGAGCCAGCCCTTAGGAGTGACGTAAAAGCTGAAGGAGCATTGAAAGTGAAAAGGGGCTCCCTTTGGAAATGTTGATAGGAATCCAGTCTTAGTTAGGGAAGCTTTTGTCGCCACAGAGAAAGTTACTTCCAGATACCTACTCTAAGTGGTTCTTATGAATGAGCTAAATGAATGCTCTAAGGGATGCTTGTTGAAGTGAAAATAGGAACCACATAGTTTATTACCGGTAGATATGTGTCAGGGGTCAGAGTACGCAGAGAAAAGCAGGCGTTTGTCATTAGTATTTGTCGGTCAAATAATTCACAAAGGCTGAGTTAATCATCGTGACGTGTCGAGTCAGATAATTTCTGATGGAAGTATTAAAGCGCTATAAAAAGGCTCCCTGTGCAAAGAAGCCTGTTCTCCTGTGCCACGGGTGTTCTACACACAGAGTTCTTACTGCTAGGCGATGTACAGAAAAGGCTGGAGGACAGATACAAAGGCAGAAGCCTGCAAAATTTGGCTGCCACCTCAGCCTTTTATCGCTGCAGTTTTGTCCTCTTCCTAAGGGTGAGCCCTTCCACCTGCCACCAGCGGGCCAGGCCACGCAGAACCTGGGGGTGTTGCTTTGCCTCTGACACCATTGCTTGTTTGCAGCAAGAATCAGTGGAAAAGGGAAATTTTAGAAGTCAGCCCTGAATAATATTTACAAATCTGACAGAGACTAAAAAAATATCTCGTAGATGATCTGCGATAGCTTTTGTATACGTAGATATGTCTTGGGTCTGATGCTTGGAAGAGAGGGGTTTGCATCCTGCTCATACTCTTTTCAAGGAGCTTCGTGGTTTTGATGCAGAGCTAAATATAACTTCAGTATGCACCGGACACATGGTTGTTTTTTCACGGATGCAGAAATTCAGGGAAGTGGGAGGATATTTCTGGCAAGCCACATTTTTGGAAAAGAAATGTCAGGTGCCAGGATCTTCTCAAACCTGGAGCTAAGGCCAAACGATGAGTGAGGCTGTTGAATACATTTGATCAAACTGTTTCATATATGATGGTGTTAGTGCAAGTATCGTTGTGTGAAAAGATCCACAGCGCCCAGTCCACTCACCGCTTTTTTTTTTTTTTGCGTATGTAAGTGATTTCATGCATTTAAGTTATCTAGATCCTCTGACCCGTTCTTGGGTCTGTGACTCCCTGAAGGATTTACACAATGCCAGTGACAAAATCCTGTCCTAAGCAGAAAGATTGCATGAAATATTTCTTCCCTGAAGTGAAAGCCAGTAACTTTTTTTCTAAAGATGTCCCACTTACAGAAGTTAAGTTTATTGCATCCTGGGTGCTCACACTTTGTTTTGGTAGCAAGAAACATGGTGGCCTCTGAAGACAGTCCACCAAGCAGCTTACAGGAGGGAGCAGCAGCCTCCCTGGCTGAAGCAATTTGAAATTCTGCTCTGTTATACATATTTAAAGCAAAAGTTTTAAGTTTTTAGGAAACTTTCGCTCCCTCTTTGGCAAACTGAGCAGTTACTTTGGGGGATGAGCAGATGCAATCCTGCCACGCTGGGTACTCAGCCTGGTGGAAAAAGAGAGTGATCCAGATGCTCAGCTCCACCTTGGGCAACTATTTTAGCACCACTTGTGAAATGCTGATATGCTTGAAGATACAGAAGAGGGTGATAAAGAGGAGCATTAAAAATGAAAGCGTTCCTCTCTGAAAGGTAAGCAGAATGCAACCCTGTGTTCTGCATATAGCATATCCACCAGCTTTGGGATGGTGTCTAGAATGTCCAGTGAATGCTGGTTTGCTTGCTGTATAGTATTAACTAGCACTTTTATCTTATAGAATTGGCAGCTAAGCGTCTAATAGAGGAGCATCTAGGAAATAAATGTGTATATATATATTGTATTTCTATGTATATAGTATGCACATATAGACACACTCTTACTAAACCTGCATGTAGCCAATTCTGGACACAGCCACCCTAGGTAACAACAGAATACATTTAATCCTGAGATAGTTCTATGAAAAAATAAATTTGTGACAGAGTTATGCTTGTCCCAACTTAGACTCATTGGGTTGCTGAGATGGAATGGCCCAAAGCTCTTTTGCAAGCAGAGGAAAGTGCAGGCTCTCTGCACATGATCACCACCTCTCCACTGGGGAATGGAAACAGGGTTCACTAAAGAAAGCTCAACCCCATTGCCCTGAGTGAACATGGAATCAGAAGGGAACATCTCAAATGCTCGTTGTTACTGCTCCAACCTTGTAGTCACCAGGAGAAGGGAGGAGGTTTTGGCTTATCACTGGAAGCCATTCCTTTTATGAACTGTACAGTAACGAGTTTTATCTAGTTAGGCTATAAAATTGAACTTATTAATTAGGCACGAGCAAAGACAGATTTTGAACAAGTTTTTTAGCTATTTTAGTAACTAGGGCACTGTTCTAGTGCTGACTTGAAGATTGTCTTAAAAATCTGACCCAATGAATTGCGGAGGCTGATGGAACACAATCACTGCTGTAATGTTTTAATAGAGCATTCCACATGATACTGAAGACAGGTAAACTGACCTGGTCCTGTGAAAGCCACTCTTCTGCCACTTGGTTTGATATGCTAATAAAAAGAAGGGACATACTGCAGTTGATAATAACCTTTTAGACCTTATATTTCATGAGGCTGAAATACAAGGGGTAAGAGAGTGCACATTTCTTTATAGGAAACTTTGGTCCCTGCACAGATTCATATTTCTTTAAATGAAATCTAAGCTATACCTCAGTCTTACATCATGAAACAGAGCAATAAAAATTTAGAACCTTATCAGGTTATGAATTCGATAGTTATAGTCTCTCAGCATACCAGTAACTGGGAGTATTAGGTAGTACAAGTCTCATTGGCAGCTAGAATTCTTTGAAGCTATATGGTAGTTTTGTCATTTAAAGGGGAAGGAATGGTAAATGCTCAATTGATTATAAAATCACAAGCACAGAGAGGAAACATCTGATTATTTTAATATGCTCATAAGAATGTTAATGTCTGCATAATTCATTTTAATATGAAATAGCCCATTGTGCAACAAGCCAGTTCTCCAGGATGGGCCAGTTCTGCTACGAGTTTCTTAAAAAATTAATCCTGAGGCCAAATCCACTGAAACCTGTGGGATGTGGTCACAGTGCTTGAATCTTAAAGCAACTCAAAGTGGAAGTGACTGTGAATAAGCACTGGGGTGTTCATGGTACCCTAACCAGACTGGTAGAGGATTCAATATACTGGGATGGATTCTGCAGCACCTAGCTCCAGTGAACCTTAACCTCGGTGAAGATACACTGATGGGATGCTGGCTGGGCAGGTTTGGCAGCCTGGGATGCACACACTTTCCTAGTTAAGGGCTCTAGTTCCTATTTTCTATTGAATTTGGCTGCCAGCA
>JAVSBS010027087.1:0-24360 GCA_033124195.1 Coracias cyanogaster | reverse complement strand
TCTGTTGAATTTGGCTGCCAGCACGGAGTGAAGCAACCCCTGGTCCTCTGTGCAGCACTGGAAAGGTGCAAAAACTCTATGGGGCTCAAGCTGACCCCAAATTGCACAGCCGAAGCCATGCTTGGGGCCCGATCTCTGCTCATAACCTGCAGGCAGAATGTGATGGAGAACAAAACATGCAGAGGAGTTTTAGTGGGAGGCCTTCAGCGAGTCTTGTGCCTCCTTTGTGCCAAGCAACTACTGTGAGTGGTACTAGGACTTGGTGATGAGTCTATGGAAGCCAAAACAGGCCCTTTTCCTCCAAATAATTCTGTTCTTTTGATTTATTAAAAAAAAAAAAAAATCAGTAAAGACTATACAAGTAGACTCAGCATGAGTGAACAGAGCTTGCTTTTTAAGTAGCAAAGGCCAGCACCCTGTTTGGAAATCACAGTGAGTATCAGATACCTGACAAATTGATTGATGCTTTCTCCAGATGCAGAGAAGAAATGACGCAGAGGAGCTTATGAGGACTTTATTGTGTTGCCCTCTGCTCCCTCAGGAGACGGGGCTGCCGATGAGCTCTGTGCAAATAACAAGCACTGTTTGCTGAAAGGATCCTTCTCCTCTTAGCTCTGCAGCACCTGTAAACGCTGAGAGCCATCAAGCTCACACAAGAAAACCTTTGTGGCAGCACTGTCATGAAGCTTTATGTTCATATATGTCCTGATTTGAATCCAAATAGAGGAAGAGAAAGAGGGGTTAACAGAGAGTGTCTGTTGTAGGTCTGGTGGGCTGACTCTAAACCTCAGCAATGTAGCACCTGTAGGACAGCTTATAAGAAGAGGCCTCTCTGTGATTCCCTAATAAAATAACGAGCGAATAATCATTGGCAGTATGTATATGCAAACCTGGCTTTCCAAAGCTTGGAGCCACGAGACAAAGTTTGTCAATCAAGGGTAACGAAGCACTTGTGAGCAGTCCCCAGGGACTGAGGCCTCCAAGGGTGCACGACATCCATCTGGCAGCCGGTGAAATATATTGTCCAGTTGCCTATGTCCATACAAACGTTCACCCTCCCACTGCGGAGGCACGAAGGAATGCAGATTAAAAGGGCTGTTTCACGACCGAAACAGTCTCTCCGCAGTGAGAAGCCAAGTTGAGGCTGATCATTATTTTATCTGTGCTGAACAACATGTGTAAGCAAATGGCACATAATGATGACAAAATACCACCAACAGCATGCCAGTCTCCTGTCGCGCGCTGGGGCATTTGGCACACAGCGCTGCCGCCTCGGGTGTTTGTTCCCTCCCTGACGCTTGATGTTTGTGTTTTTCCTGGTGCTTTGACTCATGCTTTTGCTTCAATAAAGACGTGTTACACTGTCGTTGCGTACAGTGTTCATTGATTTATGCCAGAGGATTGAACTCCAGGTGCTGGAGTCTCAGCTTCGTTCTGTACTGTAGAGGCTGCTCCCTGCCGGAAGCTCTTCCCATTCCATGGGGAGAGAAACGAACCCAACCACTGATATCCATGAAGGAGAGGGATACACACACACTGCAATGGAAGGCAGGTGGAGATCCCTCCTTGGGGGATGGGAAGGTCAGTTTGCCTTGAGAACTTGGAGAGGAAGGTCATTTTGCCCTGGGAACTTGCTAGCAACCTCACGCTGTCAGACTTAGCTTTTGACACTCATGGCCTGGACTTGCTGGAGAGTTTTGCACCGCTGCTACATCACATGTGCCGTTTTGGGGACTGGTGGTCCGTCCCCATTTCAACCTTGCCAACAAGAGCCTTTCTGTTTATGTTGGCAGCAGATGGCAAAAGCTACAAGAGTGGAGGCCAAACTTTCCACTTAAGAGGGTGCTGCACAGCAAGTGAGATGATCTCAACCTCTTTGACTAGTCTCAACCAAACGCAGGTGAGCTCCCAAGGTTTTTGAAGCTTATACAACCACTAGTCAGAATAAATGGCTTCATCTTCTAAGTTGCTGGCCTTGCTAAGCAATTCTGGCAGGTTATCCTGCATTAAGGTAAAGCTAAACAAATGGGCAACGCAACTGCAGATGAAATCTAATACTGACAAAAGTTGATGTAGTTCACGGAAAGTCACAAGAGTGGCTAAACAGTGCTAACAGTGTTAAAGCTGCATATTCATAATGTTCATTGCCCACCGAAAAGCTTTAAAAGTATGCTGTACTTACTTAGTAACTGGTCCTGGAGACGCAAGCCAGTCTTGAATATCTTCCAAGGCCTTGCAAGTGCTTGGAGCTGCAGGTTCATCTACCTGATGAAGCAATCAGAAAGCATGAGATTAATAAGTACAACTTCTTTCTCGGTTTCCCCTTTTTCTGATTAGAAGTTTTGTTCAGATGCTAAAGCTGGTTGCGGCACTGGTCTCGGATTTCTCTGCTTCTGGCATCGCCTCCCTGATGGGGAGTGTGTCCTTGTCTATGTTTAGCCCATATCCAGGACTCAACTCTAGCAGTTGCTCTCACTTGATGACCCCCTACCCAGCAGAGAAGGGGGATTGGGAAAAAGAGAGAAGACCCGCGGGTTGAAATGAAAACAGAGTTAATTAAACAGCAAACCAAATATTAATGTAATGCCAATGTAAGTTATTATATATGCCAATATAAAGCTATACTCAGCCCAGTGAAGGTACGGTGGTCACAATAAATGGGAAAGCAACCTTGGGAGCAGGATGGTGAGTGAGGCCCTCCAGGGATGCAGAAAAGAAGAAAGAGCAGGATCAGGAGGAGCCCCATCCTCAGCAAACTTCCCTCTTTATACTGAGCACGGTGTTCATGGGATGGGACACACCTGTAGCTAACTTGGGTCACCTGCCCTGGCTGGCCCCAAACTGCTAATGGCCTGCAGACCATGGCTGGCCCAGGATTCTGTCCCAGCCAAACCAGTGCAGCGCTGTATCCCAGTGATGCCGGAGTACGGGCATACAGACCACTCACACCCTGCATCTTTGGTTTTGATGTCAAGGCACTAGAGATTTGAGTGAAAAGAAAGAGAAGATTGAAAAGCAAAGCAACGCATGACATGTTGTGCACGCAGGAAGAACAGGCCAGAACAAAGGCTGCTGCCTCTCCACCAAGCCAATGAGCCCTCTAGAGGCAGCTGCAACCAAAGCAATCCCGACCGTGAAGGTGTGCCATGGAGGGGGAGCCCATCCTCCTGGGGGTGTCCCAGGCCTTTGCAACCCTCTCCAAGACCCTGCTCCCTCTGCCGTAACCCTTCCCTGCATCCCTGTTCCCTGGCATCCATCCCCGGTCCCACACTAGCCAGCAGATGTCCTGGGAGAAAGTAGATGCAGCTGGGCACACACTGCTTTTTGCTTTATCAAGCCACTTAGAAATTGTTTGCAAACCATCTTCTAGTACCAACTGAACCAAGTATTCGAGGTGCAGCCTCACCAGTGCCAAGTACAGGGGCACGATCCCTGCCCTAGTCCTGCTGGCCACACTAGTGCTGACACAAGCCAGGGTGCTGGTGGCCTTCTTGGCCACCTGGGCACACGCTGGCTCAAAATTCACCTGCTGCCAGCCAGAACCCCCAGGTCCTTTGCCTTTGCCAGTGGGCAGCTTTCCAGCTGCTCCTCCCCAAGCCTGTAGCGTTACTACAGTCAAACTATGCACAAGGTGACTCTGATCACAGTTGATCTCGGTCCTGATAAGAGTCATTAAATTAAACCTCCCCTGCCTATGGAAAGGACCAGGGCATTGCCAGCCCATCGGCATTCCTCCCCGGGCGGCGATGAGGGAAGGAAGAGCAACAGAAACCTACTGGGGAGCGGTGTAGGATGACGAGCAGGCTGCAGAGACGGTTCAAACGGAAAAGATGATTCATTTGTTACTGTTAATGGGTTAATTAAAAACATGGACTCCTGCCATTTCTATCTGGGGAAAGCAGTGGCTGCTGGGGGAACATGGTGATTTTTGCTGGGCTGGTTTTCCAAGGGCTGCTGGAGCAGTGGAGTTGACTCGCCTGTGACTCTGCTCTGGGTGAAGCCACACGTGGGGAGCCCCGGCACACAGCCCGGGTTTTACCAGCTTCACTTTCAAGGGCTTGGAACTTATCAAAAGCAGCAGTTGTTGAGAAGTTGTTCTTGCTTTGAAAAATCCCCCCAGGACCTTCTGTAGACCCGTCTTAACAAGACAGCATAAAACCTTCCTACAGTCCCCCTCAGGAATCCGTTATGTCCCAGCCATGTGGGTTCAGCTCAGTCTGGAAAAGCTCCCTGCATCTTTTCTCTGCTTTCTCCTCAAAGCTCTGGGTGGTTCCTACCTGTATGCTATCAAACCACAATTTCTCCACAAGGAGAACCTTCCTTTTTACCCATTTCCTCAAAGAAACCACCCTGTAAGCTCCAAGGGCTTGACACCTCAAGCCCCTCACGATGATGATTTGTGGCTGAACGATCTTCAGCAGCCTGCGAGATACCACAGCGAAGTGGTTCCAGCGATGTCTCTGCTCAAATAGCAAGGTCTAGCACCAGCATTTCGTACGTCTTTACCTTTCTTGACTGGATCTTAATTAAAAGCCTATTAAAATTCCATACTTCGGTTAAGGGACCGTGATAATTTGAAACATGTAGTTAATTTCTCCGCACCACTGCCAAGTTCACCCATCCATCTCAATGAAAAAAAAAAGAATGTTACATGGAATTAAAACTCTTCCCCACCTTATATAAGTCTCTCACAGGATATTTGTGGGATGATATGGAAAATGGCATGTGTAAATCTTTTCTTCTCACTTTGGTTCAAGAATACATGTCAGCTAGCCCTCACCTAGCTGCTTTTGGAGATAATCAGGGGAGTTGTTCTGATTTATTATCTGATCTTTCCTGATTTATTCTTTTTTTCCCCTCTCCAAATGGAGGCAATAATTAGATGCATATGTTCTCAAAAAAAAAGTGCAAACATCCTCTCTTTGTTAATATTTGTTTTGGGAAACTGATAAGAGTTTTGGAATCTGCTTTTTAAAATGAGGTAAGACTACAGCTTGATGCTTGTGCTGATATGTTAGCAAGGCAGGGGAGGGACTATTTATTCCTGGCAGTCAGTGACAGAATTGATGGTAAAGCCTAAAAAAAGAGATGTTTTTTTAAATAAAGATGTTGGTGCTGTGTAAGCAACAGTCCACACATTTCATCTGCTTGTTATGTTGTTCGTCTCCCATCAGCTACAAACCCCCACTGCTGTAAGCAGTAGTAACAGCAATCCCACTAGCATCAGATCCCTGAATACTTCTAAAGCAGCCTAGTCCGAAACTTAACTGGCAAACAAAGCATTTTTATCAGCCTGAGCAATAAGTAAATACATAAATTGTGGTGGCAGCTTACGCCAGAAAGTCATTTTGTGGATTGTGAGATTGCTGCCGGTTTGCCCAGAGCTCTGCCAAATAACCAGTGGAAAAATCCAGAATATTGGGAGATGGAGAGCACCTTGTATGGGCTGGCTGTTGGAAAGAAACTTACATAATACTTAGGTCAGGCTAAGCCTTAAACTAGTGATTTTTGAAACATTAAACTCCTTCAAAATTAGTGACCCTACGAGCCAAACCCTGGATGTCAAGCTCTTGCTGTTTTTTGAATTATACCTGCCCAATATGTATAAACAGTATTGTCATTGGTTAGTAACTGTTTGTAGATAATTCCCTACCACGTATGTGCATTATTTCTTAATTCTTGGAAGCACAAGATCTTTTTCCTTTGATTTGATTTGTAGCAACTACTTTAATTGTTCCTATTCCAAGAGTAGCTGCTATAATTATATCTCCATGGTAAACTGGGAGAAAGGATGACCACAGAAATCAAGTGATACCAAGGAAAGATGTAAAAATTATAAAGTCATCAAGAAAATTTCCTCGTAACTCATTTCTTCCAGAATATTTCAGAATTATTTTTAACTCCCTTGGATGTTACTCTTGCTGATGTCTCGGTGTTATATATAGAACCAACATTTTCAGAAAAGGGACTTGTGATTTTAGATGCCACTATTTCGAGTGCTCAAACGGAGACATTTTACTGGAGGCTGGTCATCAAAAGGTGGTATTTATCACTCTCTGGATACTGTTTGCACTCCCAGATTCTACAGATGTTCTGAAAATAGTGGTTATAGATCCCTTCTGGTTCATGGAGTCCCAGCTACTGCGATCGTAAGTGGGGCTGTTACTTTATCTCCATGCATAAAGCACCTACAGTGGTGTTGGGGATGTCCAGTAAGCGTACATCTGACTTTTTTCTTTGGCTGAAGCGTTGCCACTCACCAAAGAGGCCAGGCTCTGAATTTCAGGCACATTTAGGATGACTGAAATGGGAATCAGGAGCCTGCCTTTGGATAGTTGGGGTCTATGCAATATGAGCAGGTTGAACAGTTGCAGGTCCTCTAAAGCCCTGCAAGAGACCTCATGGTGGAGGTCCCCAAACTGCCTAGCGTGGAAAGACCAGTGCGGCACACTAGCTCTCTGCTTGCCCATCAGCACCTTCCCTCAATCCAGTGCAGGGTGCATGGGGGAGTGTCACCCATCCACCTCTTGACTCAACATGCAGCTAGGACGTGGCTGGGGGACTCACCTGGGATTTAGCATTCAAGGGAGCACCACAGACAGCATCTGTTGCCCAGAGCTGAAGAAAACTAATCGGTAAGTCTGGAGCAGGCTAAGAAACTTAGGAAGAATTGGAAATGCGCTGAAAAAGCAAACATGAAAAAGGAAGGAGCATGAAAGTCAGGTAGCCCTTTTCAAATTTCAAAGGCGCATCCCTACCTCACCAGCAGTGGATGGGTGGGTTCCCCCCTGCCCTTAAAAACAATATGTGCAGAGATACATGTGAATTTTCTGCAGTGAAAAAAGACAGGGCAATAGCAGACCCAGAACCTAAATATAGCTGCTCTACACTTAGTTACTATGTAATGCAGCTTGATGATGGTTGCCAGAGAAACCCATTTATGCTGTTGAACAAGGTTGTGCTGTCTCCGCTTTATCCTCTCCCACATAATGAACTTTTTAAAAAGTGAAGGTTTAGTACAGAATTGAGCGATGGGGAAGGCGCTGCGTACGGAGGCACTAAGTGTTCGGGTGTCAGCTGTGTACGTGTACTTTTCCATCATGGAGCATGTTGAAACAGCTCAAGGGGTCTCTATAGAGCTAGAGAACGACAGTGTTAGCTTGGTCTGAGCTCTTCTGTCTCAGATGTGGGGGTGGGCGAGGAGAGGCACTTTCACAAAATACTCTGCAAAACTTTTGCCCGTCTCTGGAGTTCAGCAAGGGATGAACTTTTTGGCAGCTCTGAGGTGTTGGATTAATTCATGACTGCACAGCTTTTCATACTCACGGGTTCTTCCCTGCCAAGGACTAGAAGCAGACAAGCCAAGGGACCATGTGAACTGAAAGCACGACTTACGGCCTTGGACTGTCCCTCCTACTAAGAGCTACAACCGAGACCAGCTAGGCTGACAGTAGATCAAGACATCCATATCTATATTAAACAGCAGGACCTGTGCAGTAATTTTCAAGAAGGCTGCCTAGGGCACAAGGGAAATGGGCTACAGCTGGGCTATGGACAGGCAGGGGCTCTGAAGCCTGGGAGCCAGGTGACTTTGGTAGGATAAAAATACAAGGCTACAAAATAATAAGCCTTACAGACCAGACTTGAGTAACCGTTTGGTCTCCTCTGGTATGAGAAGTAGTGTCCATGAATGATTCTGGTTTCCAGACATCAGCTAGGTCTCCTCTCTCCCTACCGTGTCTTGTCCAAAAGTGCGTAGCACCACTCAACTGAATCTTCACCTTTTCCTGGGCTTGATTTCCACAAAGGTGCTTCACCCATGCAGTTATTTGCTCACTGGAACTGACCTCCTCTACTTCATACCCTTGTCTGCAAGGAACAGGTTTTCATGTTGGGCTGTGCATGGAATAATGCTTGTTACTCTCTGTCAAGATGAAGAGCAAAAATGAAGTCCTCTGATACTTACTCTCTGTAAAGCCCTTTAATTAGCCCTGTGAGCTTTTATGGGGCTAGGGACCTTACAGACTTCTTTTAAAAGAAAGCACGCAAGGTATTTCTCTTAGGATTTCCCCTTTAGCTCTGGAATTAGCTTAGTCTTATTACTTATTGATTAATCAGGGCATAAGTCTTGTGACAAAGGTTTTGGCAAAGCACTGAACAAGGAAGGAACTTCCTTGAAAAGCAACAAGGCTGAAAATATGGCCACAGAAAATATGAAGTATTGATCTCCAGAAATATTTGCCCTGGCTGGGGAACAGCAGAGCCATAGGGAAAGAAAAAAATGACATGGCTTCAGCTCACAGCAGAAGCTTCACTTTGCTAAGATAGGGAAAATAAGTTACAGAGGGCAGTGATGGTGAAGCAATGAGAGCACTGGGAGAAAAAAAAAAAAACAGAAGTTGGGGAATATCACAGATACCTGAAGCCAAACTGCTAAGCAGAGGGTGCAAAGACCCCCAGATGATTTGTATGTTGTGCTTGGAAACCACTCACAGCTGGGCAGATCAACAGTACAGTGACAATTAGATATTAAGTAGAAGGAGAATGGTATGGAAACACCACAACCAGATTGCTAGAAATATGTGAACATGAGGAATGGAGATGGAAAGGATATTTTGAGAGCTCAGTACTGGAATTTTCTCCCCCTCTACTAAACCTAACTTTATTTCTTCTGGAAGGTGTCTTCAAGGATTTTTTAAAGAGCCTCAGACATTGCCCTCACTGCTGATATAATGTTTCCTCTCATTTATTTCCCTTTGTTTAGGATCTCCATGTGAGTCCCTTTATTGGTTAAATACATAGAAGGTGACCTCTGTTTTTTACATGTTTTCTTTCTCATAGGACGCAAAAGCTGCTGACATTGTGCCAATCTGGGTGCTTGCTTCATAGTCCTTTCTGCCTGAAATGCCTTAAGACAGGAAGTCACTTTTTTTTTTTCCCGTTCCTCTTTTACCCAATGACTTCTGCAGTAAGATCCTGGTACTTTACTAGAGTTGCTAGGCACTGCTGTAGCACTGGTAATTATCCTAAAGAACAACACACAACCCCAGAACATGTTTCAAAGTCCTTCTCACCTCAGCCAGTGCATGTAGACATGCAGAAATACATTGAGAGGTTTACCCACACCCAGCTTGGTTTCCTAGCTTAGAAAAATGCCACCTTCAGCCTCTTTGTATTATTGTCTCCTTGATGACTGTGGCTTTCGTGATCAAATTTCTTTCTCCAAGGTTTCAGAAGTCAGCGGTTAATAGTACTTCTCTCATAACTCTCTGGTTCTTGTCTTTGTGAGCCGGCAGGAGTTGTTCTCTTTCAATTTACAAAAGCACAAAAGGTTTCCATAGGCTTGCTGCTCTACCTACACGCTTGGGAAACATAGCAGGGAGAGAGAAGCTGCTGAAGCACGAGATCCCTCAGCAATCATTTCCTGTGCTAGGGCATGAGAAAACAGGATTCTCTACACAATGTTGACCACAAATAAATTCCCAGGTCCTCCTTTGGCAGAAGGGAGAGACAGTGTATAACTCTCAACTTTCAGCCATACTTTCTCTTGCTGTCACTGTAGCTACATTTAACCACGGACAAGTTTTAGACAAATATTTCAGCGAGTGCCAGCAAAAGGGGTTGGTTGTAATGAGGGCTAATTCTGTTGAAATGAAACAGGAGGATGTCTCGGCCTGGGAAGCCTCTATGAGCAATACCTGTGGCTTTGCCCTAAACTCCGGCTAAGGACCTCTGAGGTTTTGGGTCAGCCAAAATTTGGCTGTGGCATGACAGAGAAGTCATAGTCCCTGGCTCCTCTAGAAAATAGACATAGAAAAAATAAATTTTAAAAAATCTATCCCATACAAGTTAAATAACAAGCATAGTTTTCTTCCCCTCTGTGCCAGCTCAATCTAGTGAAGAAATTGTTCCTAATATTCAACCTAAAACTCCCCTGGCATAGCTTAAGGCCATTTCTTCTTGTGCTATCACTGGTTCCTTGGGAGAAGAGACTGACTCCCACCTAGATCCAACCTCCTTTCAGGGAGTCGTCGGGAGTGAGAAGGTCTCCCCTGAGCCTCCTTTTCTCCAGGCTAAACAACCCCAGTTCACTCAGCCACTCTTCACAAGACTTGTGCTCCAGACCTTTCACCAGCTTCATTGCCCTTCTCTGGACACGCTCCATCCCCTCAATGTCCTTCTTGTAGTGAAGGGGCCAAAACTGACCCAGGATTCGAAGTGCAGGCTCCTCAGTGCCGACTACAGGGGGACGGTCCCTGCCCTAGTCCTGCTGTTACATTACTTCTGGTACAAGACTGGATGATCTTAAAGATCTTTTCTAAACTAAACAATTCTATGATTCAACCCCATCAACTGGCTTTCATGGGTAGCATTTGCATACATCTGTATGATGAGATGGAGAAGGCACCCCCCTGGCCTGGTGGGGTGGGTTGTGGCTCATCAGGGGACTTTGAGAGGGCTCAGCCCCATGCTCAGGTAGCCACATTGCACATGCAGGAAGCCACATGCCCCCTATGCAGGAGCTGCTTAGCTTCTTCCATCTTGTCCCAGAAGCAGAGTGGGCACAAAACCCTTGGTGCTGGATGAGATAGACTCAGCTGGAGGTTATATATCCACAAGACGTGGGCGTACACTTGTGGTAGTGTAAAGGGCCGGGAAATTCTGCCATGGGTGCGATTACTTCAAGTTATTCTTCAAACACTAATGATTGGAGTAGGGAAATCGGACAAAGAGAAGCGGGTACATAGACTTAGCCATGTTCCTGCAGCTCTTGGGGTTCAAACAATAGAGGAGACAGAAGAAAGAATGTGCGATGCCAATCACTGTTTTCAATATCCTCCCACGTAGCAACTGCTTCCATTGAGCCTTTCTATTGTGAAAGCCTTTCTTTCACTGCAAAGAGAGCTGGAGCTCTTGGTGAGCCCAGTGGAGGAAAATGCTTTGCTTTGGTCAACAGCAGTGAAAACTTGTTTATGCCTTTGCTTTGCTGGAGTGCTGCATGAGTCGGGGGCTTAGCTTGGCTCTGCAGAGAGAGCGAGCTGGGTGGCCCCTCAGCTCACAAGTTGGCTTCTTGCCATAAGAGAGACTCCATCCTTCCTCTGAACTGAACCAGCAGATCCTTACCACCTCTTCAGCCCTACTGCCTGCAGAGCTCCAGCTCTCAGAGCTGAGAAGCTGGATGATAAAAAGTGACCGTAGACCATGAGGGCCACCCACTTCTCACCGTCACCTTGGTACTGGTGAAATCCCAAGTAGCTGGTGGCAGCTGCCTTGTAGTTCTCAGGCAGCATCTGGTCAATATGACATCTCTGCCATCAAAACTATGGGAATAAGCCTCCCACCACCCCAAACTGAACCACACTTGGGCAAAGTTTGTACCTGGATCTGAATTTTGCTGCTTGAACTTGCTTCTAGTTTTTAAATGAATTTTTGTTGGCTTCAAAGCAGAACAAGAGGGAATTTGCATTCTCTAGGAAGTGCGATCAGAATGACAGTGGAGAAACCCGAATTTAACTTGAAAAATATGATGACAGAGTATGAGCAATTAGCAAGGGAATCCCTGTAAAAAACAGATTGTTAATGCTGATTATAAAAATATTCTTAAAAAGCAGAGCTAGGTAGGACCAAAGAATATGTATTGCAGGGCGTAAAGGGAATTTGCCAGTTTTCCACAACATGTCTGAAAGACCTTCAATGCAGGAGAAAAGAGAAGCAAAAGTTGTGCTAATGCTCAAGAAATAAAATGTTGCTGGCCAATTTTTAGACATATTTTCATCTCAGGCATAAATTACTGGAACAAATATTAGCAGAAGTAAAGCCATTGCAGTACCAGAGACTAAAGAAATGTTTGAAGGTACCTTTGCTTCAACTAAAGGCTTTGATGAATTGTTTTGAAAGACTTCTCTAGATGTATAGATTAACAGTGATGACAGCTGTGCTGCAATATCACTGCTCTGTAATTTCTCTGTGAGAATACGGGTTATAAAGCAAAAATAATAAGAAAGTTGTGCCACTGCAGATTGGTTTGCTTCAGCAGTTCTCATTACTGGTCAGGAAGTTGGTAATTGAAGGATCATTAAGAAGTGAAAATGTGTCTTAAAATGGCTTGTTCAGCTATTCAGTCCCTTTTATTGGGTTTCTTTTCTGGAGACCATCTCCAGCGTTTCTCAGAGCTGCAATATGCTGCGTTTGTGCAAGTCCTTCCTGCTCTCTGTTACAATTCACCGAGTGAGAAACAGCTTCTTGATAGACTGAATTTAATGAACATACACAGAAAGACCTAATTATAGGACTAAAATAGAGCTCTCTATGGCCAAAAGAACCTCTGTACACCTGGCTGAAGGGATGACAGCTTGCTGGAGACATGGCAGAAAATAAAATTCCCAGGGTTTCTGAGGAATGAGGCGCTGCAAATAGCTGGCTTAGGGATTTCAAGGGAGAGTTTTAAGAGCTACCTTTCAAACTTAGCAGTAGGTCCAAACAAAATCCTCTAAAAGAGAGGAACAGGGAATTTGCACTTATTTAAAGCATAGCTTTTCGTCTTCTCTCTGGTCCCCTGACAAGAAGCGTGCCTTGAAGATGAGATAAATTTGAGGTGTCGAGGCTTCACTGGAGCTTTTTTCTTTGCACCCTGCCCTTCAGCAGCTTCACAGCCAGGAGACATCTGTGACCTCCTTACCTCATTTGCCCCTCCATATGAGAGTCAGTGGGTCAAAACTTTGGCCAAGCCAGCTCGGGGAGCACAGCAGGGCAGAAGGTGAGCATCCAGCCAGCGACTCACTGCTCCCCTCTTAGATAGGTGCTGCACCCTCCCTCAACTCTAACGCACTCAGAGACCTTGATACGTGTGATATTAATTGATAGTAATTACCCTGACAGTTAATGGTCTTTGGATAAACACTATGGCACTGTTCAGCCTTATATTACAACTGAAATGGGATTTTGGAAACCCCTTGTACTGCATGGTGCATACCTCTGGGTGCAGGAGAGCACACGACGAGGGAGGTCTACTCTCTATAGACCTTCTCATCGACGATGTGAGCTCCAATCTTTCCTATCTTCGGTGCAGGTAATTATGCCCTCCCACTGCTTTAAACAGAAATACATTCTTCTCTTTCAAACAGTCAGACTTTGATAACTTTTTTCTGCCCACCTTAGCTCATATCAATCAGGCTTTACGTAACAGTGGTATTTTGAGACGTGACACCTACTCTGTTGAAGAGCTCTTAGCAAAGGCCAAAGGAAAAAATGAACATGAAGTGTTACCTTCTGGCCAGAGACTATAGTTGCACAAATGACAAGCAGATGGAAAAGCTGACCCGGAGAGAAAATTTGACATAGAGGAATCCTTAGTAGCAAACAGGATTTTATTTCCTAGAACAACCCCTGGTCTTAATTGTGTTTTCATTTTCAAAGTACTACAGAAGAGGGCAGCATAAACTCAGTGTTTTGCATGTCATAATAAGAATGCTTCTGGGGTCACACCAACAGCATTGAACCTTAAATTAATGTTTCTGTTAATACATCAGGGAAGAATTTATTCAAGAGCAGAGCCAGCCTGTTAAATCTACAGCAGTTAACGTTCTGGAGGATTTTCTACTCTGAGTCTTTCAGAAACACAGAACTGGGAGGCTTCTTTCACTCTGCCTTTTCTGTACATACTGTCTGTAAACCCAACATATACTCTGCATGTGAAGTAGAATCATAGAATTGTTTTGGTTGGAAGAGATCTTCAAGGTCATCAGGTCCAACCGTTAGCCCAGTACTGCCAGGGCACCACTAAACCATGTCCCTCAGCACCACATCTGCACATCTTTTAAACCCCTCCAGGGATGGGGACACCACCACTGCCCTGGGCAGCCTGGGCCAGCCCTTGACAACCCTTTCAGTGAAGAAATTTTTCCTAATAGCCAACCTAAAACTCTCCTGGCACAACTTGAGGCTGTTGCCTCTTGTCCTATTGCTTGTTACCTGGGAGAAGAGACTGATGCCTGCCTCGCTCCAGCCTCCTTTCAGGGAGTGGTGGAGACCGAGAAGGTCCCCCCTGAGCCTCCTTTTCTCCAGGCTGAACAACCCCAGGTCCCTCAGCTGCTCCTCACAAGACTTGTTCTCTAGACCCCTCATGTATATATATGATAAATGCTGAACAAGCTAAAGCAGGGTCAGAGTTTAGTAACAAATAAGGTAGGTGATTGCAGCACAGTGCCCTTACTTACTCCCACGGAGATAGGAAGGCTGTATCACAGGACCAGCTCGGTTCTCCAAGAGTCCTGAGTCTGCTGATTTGCACTGAGTGAAACAGCTGCAGGGCTGGATGGAGCAGCTGGAGGACTCCTGGTGCAACCTTAGACACTGATTCCAGATTGTAAAAGTGTCTCTGCCAGTTACTATGCTCACAGAAAATTGGCAGGACAGTAGAGACAGGGAAAAAGAGGAGTAGGTATCAGACCAGCTTGGTATTTAAAGGTACAGGGATGTATAATCTTGTCTGCTCACATTGACCTCACCACCCCGGAGCGGTAACACCTTCCATCCATAACACAATTCATGGCCATAGAGGCAACATCGCTGTGTGGTGACCATGGTCTGGAGAAGGAAGTGCGGAAAGGTCTCCAGGCAGAGACAATACTCTTAATCAACCAAACTGATACTGTTAGAAAAACAGACAAGCTCTCAAGGACATAATCATCTGTCAGGCCTTTGAGGAACACTTTGCACTCCTTCCTTTCCATGGCCCTCTTGCCCTTACATAACAGTTTGTCTTCCCTTATGTAACGGCAACTTTCTTAAATATCCTTTTAATGCTGATTTTTTTTAATGGTTTGCATCTCTCCGAAGACAAATTTCTCTGTGAACTATGATGGGAAACATCAGACAGCTTGTGGAGGTTGTGTGTGCAAAAGGGAAGGAAAAGTTTCCTCCAAAAGCTGGAAGGAAGGGGATGAAATTACTATATATACAATCACAGGCTTATAGTTATAATTTGACATTTAAAATGTGCTCAGTGAGAAACTTGTATAAAAATCAGCTTTGAAGATCTAACAGGATACCACAGGGTCTGTAGGTGGTTACAGTCTAATAGAGAATTTCATAGAAGCGTTTTGCAGGGATAGTGCTCTAATAAAAAGAGTCTATAAAAAGAAGTTTCTGTGAAAATCTTCAGGATTTAACAGCAGAAGGAGAAAGAAAGAGGGAGAGGCAGTGGAACAGGGAGAGGGAAGATGTGACTTAAGTAAAGTCTGCTGAAAATTGCATGTTTTACAATCTTGTGTAGGTGGACTCTAAACATTTTAATGATGCAAACGTCAGACTTGGATTTCAAGCGCCCCAAAGCATGAAATGTTCAGATGAAAGGCTGGAGTTTCTGCCCATCTGTAGCAGAAATGTGCTGCTATTTATGGACTTGCTTTTCTCAAATATCTAAAATGCTTTCTTTGCTCCTCATAAACAGGCATGCCTATAACTGAATGTAACTGAGTCATCTGAATGCACTGCAGCTTTCCTCAAATTAACAGGAAACTCAAATCCTGCTTTTTCCCCTATGAAAGAACCTAGGTAAGCAGACAGCCTCCAAGCACTGTCTTTAGAAAAATATTGCAACTCCTGTATGAAAGGTGATTTAGTAATTCCTGAACCTGGAGATTTTACGCTGATCTCAGTGTCAGGTTTGAAATCTTCCCAGGATCTGCCAATTTTATCCTCCTCGCCTTGCAGACTCTGCTTGCTTTCTCCTGTGTTTTGACAGGGAGGATCAGGACTGGATTTGCTGGGGAGAGCCACGCTCAGAGAAAGCTGCTTTTAACCTACCCACGCGGTTAACCTGAACGTGTCCCAGAAAACACGCTCGTTAAGTGCATTACGTACATTTACCCTGTCAACTCTTTCTCACGGATGTCACTCGAGCAGTCACTGCATAAGACTTCTCTGGTTGATTTAGGTTTGCTGTAGGTTGAAACCAAACCTAAGCAGTGTCAGTGAGTAAGGAAATGTGACCATCAGCCAAGCTCAGTGTTGAACACCATAGAAAAAAAACATCCACTTGACATCGCAGTAATTACAGTACAAAGAGACTCTAACTGTCTGGAATAGCTGGAATTGTGTATCAGCCCCGTTTTCTTGACAAACATGTCACACTTTCAGAAGGAAAATGTGCATTCTGTTTGTTACTCCTGTCATCCCAGGAAACTTTCCAGGGTAAGTTATGTATTAATATTAAATTGAGACTGAAGTGTTGAGGCACTAGACAGTGTCCATTACAAATGACCACACAACACAGGAGCAAACCTCTTCTCTGCCTCTCTGTGCCACTTTCCACGCATGATACAGACTGTCGCCGTGAGGCAGTGTACCGTGGAACATGTGGTCCTTCATTTTTCATCACTTCTTCACACAACCCACACTTCCTAGGGTCCGGGAGCTGTGCCCCTGGCTTCACCGGTCTCAGAGTGGCCTGGAAACATGACTGATTTTGTCCAGATGATACAGAAGCTGTCTAAAGTCAGCCTTCTCTAGTAGCATCTCCACCAATCTGAGGTTAAACAGCTTCTATCCCCTGTGCATGTCCCGCTCACACGGGCCAGCAGTCCTCTGAGGAACCTCACTGCTCCATGCATGGTCTCCACAGCACCACTCTTCAGCCAAGACTGCAGCAAACAGCTTCTCTAACCTATAGCCATCAGCGCTTCCCTGCCTGTGTTTGGCAGAGCAGTAAAGCCCTTGGGCATGTTTTAGGCTTTCCCCTGCATGATGCAGCATGAGGGCCAAATTCCTCAGAGTCCTGCCAGACCCTGGCCACAATAACCTCAACTAGAGAAAAATCAGTACACGTTTTCTTAGCTAAATGCACACTGTGCATGCCATTAATTGGAACGACTGTAAATCTAAGTGTCTTAATTTATCCAGGAAGAACTTGCAGACATCAGCCTAGCCCTTCAGGAAAATGAAGCAGACATCCATTTCTTAGCAACTGGATTTCTCACAGAGACTTAAAATGGTGATGTATTGATCATAAAGGTGACAACCTTCTAACAACTAAATGAAAAAAACATCACACTGTGGCTTGGTCGACCATTCATCGCTAACCAGTGGATCTGGTTGTACATACCAAGTATCACTGTGCTCCTTCCTGCTGGTCTCCACGTCACGGTGTGAAGCATCATAGATCAAAGCCTGGCTGTATGGGAATATATTTAAATACATGTCCAGACCTCAATGTGCTTTAAAGTCTTGGTGGGCAAGAAGAGAGGGCTGGCTGGGAAGGGATGATGCTGCTGGGAGAGCACCAACACAATGTCTAAGTTTGCACACACGGTGAAGGGAGGCAAGGAAGGAGTATCTGGAGGGCAATGGGTGGGAGTACTGCACAAGGTGACACTACCACTGCAAGTCAACACTACAAATAAAAACAATCCAAACATGATAAAAGAGCAACTTGTTTATAGGTAATGCAAGCTTAGAAAATGCACCGAACTGTGTTTGCTATATTACACACCATGAATTGTTAGCTGTGCTTCACTAACACTGGTCCTTGGGGTTGCTGAGGTGCAGGCTTCTGTTTCTGAATATTTCAAACTTGAGCAAAACACGTTAAACCAGAGTGCAAGCTCGAGAAGATGGTCACAGCAGCAATTAGATGGAACTGGATGTTGGAACTAGATGATCTTTAAGGTCCAACCCTGGTCTTTAGGGGTTTCAGCCCCAACTATGGGCTGGAATTAGATGATCTTTAAGGTCCCTCCCAGTTCAAACCATTCTGTGATTCTATAGCCAACTGCTGAAACATGGACTTTCTGCTTGTCATTTGGGCTTGGTCACTAGAGGGCACCAACATCTCAGTTTAGGGCCAGACCAGCTAAAAAGAGTTCGTGGAAAAAAATGCTCCTGTTCACGGCTAGGAATCAGTACATAAGAAAATGAAAATTGTAAGAAAGAACAGTAAGCAAAGTTGCTCTGGTGAAAAAAAAAAACCACTAAAGTTCAGGTCAAAGATCAGGTTTCCAAGTTTGGGCTTAACAAGAAAATTTGAAACCTTCCTAACTTCAACAGCAGATGCTCACCACTGACAAAATAAATAGAAGTGTATAAAATAAACTCAAATAATTTTTTAAAGGGAAAAATGATCTAATTAAGTATGCAGTCTGATGCATCAGAAAAAGTGAAGTCTGAGTGATTAGTTAGTGAAATACTGCTGTTCTTCAAGGTGCTTTAGAAGGGGATGGAAGCAGCTCAGATCCCCAGCCTGAACCTCGAAGGATATCGCAGGTGAGTTTTTCTCAAAGTTATGAAATTAGCTTCTTTTAATGTCTAGAAAAAAGATGCTTTCACACTTTTCACCAGCAGCAGGCAAGCCCACCCCACACTCCCATACCCATGGCGTTGCACACCATGGTGGTGACAGGCAGCTGCTGTTTGGTTCATGCAGGTACCATGGTATCTGCTGGTTTGATATTTAGCACTATGGGATATCAACTGTGGTTGCCACCAGGATGCCCTTTACCAGCCATGCCCTAAGCCAGCTTGACCAAGCCAGTTTGGCACTCGCTGCTGGTCCAGCCCCCTGGCACTCTTCTTGATTTTGAGCCCTAAGAAGCCAGCTCTACCCTAAAACACTGCTCCAAACAAAGTGCCCAATAACAGGCTTTCCTGGAGCCAGCAAGATAACAAAGCCATTTAATCATCCAAAACTATGTGGCCTCAGCTTTCCTCCCTCAAGGACATAAATATCTCTTTTTAACCAGACTTGGCAGCAAATCCAGTCTTTCTCCTGGATTTCAGCTTTGTAAAACATTCATAGAAAAGCTGATCCTTGCACGAGCTGACTGAAGAGGCTGGTGCCTGTGAGGGGTGAACACGCTGGTGGTTAAAGCACTGGCTGTCACATATGAAAACCAACGTCATGCAAGAGCAGAATGTGAACCTATGTCTGGGGTAGCATATTAAAGAACCCTTCACACAGCCTTGCTCCCTTTTTTGTCTAAAAGGCACTTTGGGGAGAGTGGAATTTGTTGATGCCCACATGTCTTGAGAGTAAAAGGACTGGAAAATAGGAGGCGAAATGAGAGAACTGTAGAAAGAAAATGCAACTGAAGGGACACCTGAAAACAGCCTTTCAATACAAAATGAGACAGGGAAGCTCTTGTTCTGCAAGTCTTGGCAAGGCTGAGGTGCAAGATCTACTCGGAAGAGAGCCATGTCATCAGACCCAGGTGGATATGAGCAAAACCCAGACTTCCCCAAGGGAAATCCAAGCATGAAAAAACCCCCAAACAACTAGATTCTTATGAGGTTAGTTGGCATTTTATGAGTAGTTTTGTTTGGCCATATTCATCTAGACGAGCATCCTGATGCCTAAGTCTCTGCACATTTAATAAGCCTGGTGGACTTGTCTCCAAAGCATCAATAGCAAGGGGGAAGAGTCAGTAACAGTATCCCAGGGGAGCCCTTGGATGCAGCTTCTCAAGACACTCATATTAATCTCCTCAAATCTAATCCCTACCCAGTGCTGCTGAGGCCTCAGGTTGGACATTGGGTTTGATACTGGAGGCTGTGCTTCAGCGTGAAGATAGGTGAGGTGGGCTGGGCTCAGAATTGGGCAAGAAGAATAACAAAATACAGGGAAACACAGCCTATGAGGAGCAACCAAGGTGCCCTGTGGTTAGCCTTGAGAAATGAACATGAAAGAGTGCTGAAAACAGACTGCGGAACTCTCTGTGAAATGTGCAGAAGAATATTTCATTTCAGAGGGATGGTGTAGGACATCTCCTGAGGGCCCTTTCCAGGGTAACTTTGTATAATTCTGTGAAGCCTGAATGTGATTTAGACATCAACAAGCAAAAAAAAGGCCGACAGCTTTATCTGTTCTGTACAGTCAAGGAAATCAGAAGAACCTAATCCCTTGTCCCTGAGCTGTTGCCGTTTTCAGGTGGACAATCTCACAAAAAAACCTAAAACGAAACAAAGGCGTGTTGTGTTTTAGATTGAATACTGGTAAATATATTTGAGTTACCACTTAATGTACAGGATGTCATTTCCTCTTCCCCCCTCCAATGCCACCCCTGTTTCATCCAACTCCAGCCACAGAGGCTCTAACACAGCAGGACACTTCAACAAGTGACCTGAGCAAATATGCCAAGGCAACACCAAAGGCCCGGGGTAAAAGTAATCATCAGCCTGATCTTTAGCTTGCCTTTTCACCCTTAAAAGGCTTTAGCAAAACCAATCTGAGCATCAACACGCATAGGCTGGCCCACAGGTTATCAGGATCTCTAAAAGTCCTATCGCAGCAATAGCTGAGTCATGCTGGGATGTTAAAAAGAAGGAATTTTGTCAGTAAACTTCAGGAAGGGGGGAAGACACCCCACTAAAAGTCAAGAAGAAAAGTCAAGACTGCATACTCCGATGAGAGAAGCAAGCCCAGACCACAAAGCGGACAACTGCTCTAATTCTGCCACAGTGGTGAGGAGAAAACTTGAGTTAGCAATGCCTAGAAGGAAGGAAAACAGCAGCAAAGCCAAGGAAAATGGGCACGCTGAGGGTGCACAATGCAAAAACACCACGTCACTGCCTGTCTCCGTGTGCCCATTCGCTTTGATTGTGTAGATAATTCCCCGCATTGACCTTCTAAGGACAGACATATTAGGGAATTTCAGATGGCGCTGTAATGTCTTGGCCATTGAAAAGTCTTCCTTATTTTGTCTGAAATGTTTGGTGGGTGCTTTCTTTAGCAGCTTTACTGGCTCTATTACAGTTTTTTAATTTATATCCAGTGTATGAGCTGGCTGGCAGGAACATCAGGTAATTTTAGGGGGAAAGGATTTTTTTTTTTTTATAATCACTGATTTGCTAACAGTAACTAATTTGTCAGTGAGCTGCTAAATTTCTGGTGATCCTTATTTTCTTATTTTCTTACTGCCAGTGTCGTGGTGAGCACTATATAACTAGGGAGGGAGAATGAGGTGAGATGAAATATTTCTCATTCCTAAATGCGTGGTCAGCTACAGAAGAAAGGAAAATTCAACATCTAATAACCTTCTAGAGATGTTGCAGAGTCCTCTAAAGGGTCCCTGTGGTGCTGGTGAGGAAGTTGAGGGGCTGCATGTGAACCCAGTTCCAAGGGTTAACAGCTACCAGCATCCCAGAGGGAAGAAAGCTCCTGGTTCTGCCCTCCTACCTTGCTTTGAAAGATTTTGTAGTGTTGCTGTTCCTCCTGTGGCTTCCTTTCCCTAATACAAAGACACCATAACTAGCCTAGGCACTTGACACTGGACCTTAAATCCATACTTATTGCATGAAGCAATAACCTCCAAGGTTCATCTCTCAGCCTCGTGTGCAAATCAAAATGGCAATCTTGAGTGCAGGCGAAGGAGATCGAGTAGCATCTTAAGGACATTCTAATCCAGAGGGAGCAATGTGTGTTAGCCATGACTTCCACCTCTTCACATTCTTCCATTCCAGTTTAATGAGTATGCTGCTCCAACGTGGAACTCTGGTTTTGCCACATACAGAGGAAATGTTGTGGTTTTATAGAACCATAGAATTGTTTAGATTAGAAAAGACCTTTAAGATCATCATGTCCAACCATTAGTCTAACTCTGCTGAGTCCATTGCGAAACCGTGTCCCTCAGCACCACATCTGCATGACTTTTAAACACATCCACAGATGGTGATTCAACCACTGCCCTGGGCAGCCTGGTCCAGGGCTCGACATCCCTTTTGGTGAAGAAATTTTTCCTAACACCCAACCTAAAGCTCCCCTGGCACAACTTGAGGACTTTTCCTCTTGTCTTATCACTTGTTACTTGCGAGAACAGACCGGCACCCACCTCTCCATCACCTCCTTTCAAGTAGTTGTAGAGAACAAGGCAGTTGTAGATGTTTGTGTCAAGCAGGAACCCATTAGCCCCCCCGTCACTTCTCCCATTCTCTGCCACGGTTTGCCACCTCTTTCATAGAATCATTATGGTCGGAAAGGACCACCAGGATCATCAAGTTCAACCTTCACCCTAACATCTCTCTAGCCACTAGACCACAGCCTCAAGTGCTACATCTACTCATTTTTTAAACACCTCCAGGGATGGTGACTCCACCACCTCCCTGAGCAGCCTGTTCCAGTGCCCAACCACTCTCTCAGTAAAGCCCCTTTGTTCAGGGGGCTTTGCCCTCCAAGGAGCACTGAACCCTGCTGTGCTGGAGCTGCTTGCTCCTCTCTGCCTTCTGAGCCTCTGGTTTATACACTTCACAAGTTACTGAATGCGACCTCATCACCTCTGGTTTTCAGAGCTCTTTGGGACTGCTCTGCTATGTGCACCACATTTCGGTCTTAAAAGCGGCTGTTTAAGACCAGGCCATCCTCCTTGAAAAGTGGCCAGAATCTGTACTGTTCTCGCTTGCCAGCATTCCCCAAATCTGCTGTTTTTATTTCCACCCAGACCTCATTTTTACTTCTCTTCCGTTTCAAAACCTTGTGAAACGTAAAAATAGCTCCCTGCAAGCTCATAGAAAAACCCCAAAACAAACCCAAACAAATAACCCAACAACAAATCAGATAAGATGAAAACAGAAAGGGAGAAGGGGGAGGGCACACCACAAATTATATCTGTCAACATGGAAATGCTTAAAGAATGCATATTGAGAAACAACAGGAATTAAGAGGCCACAGCTGTGTGATGAGAAGTGATAAGAAGCTGCCATCCTTTAACAAGGCATCCTAGGAGACATGCTTCCAACGCCCTTTCTCCCCAGGCCTCCCTAATCTCCAAACAAACAGTACCTGCAAAAAAAAAAATATATATATAATCACCATAATAAAAAGAAAAAAAGAAAAGAAACCCAGGCCTCATTCATTTACTCTTGTTGTTCTGGATTAAACCAGAGTGGAGCTGTATCAACAAGCAAATACGGGCAAAGCTTCTGAGACCATCGAGCAGAAAAGGAGGACGAAGAGAAGAGGGCGAGGGGGAGGGTGGTGGTAAATAACAGCGTAAACTCTGCAATTGTTATTAGTCTGTCAACGAACATACTTTAGGGATTTTCTTGTTAAGCCGGGGGGATATATAGTGGTGGTAGAGGATTTCAACCTTTCATGTTTATTTAAAGCTGTCCACACGCTTTGACTGAAAACGCACACACAAAAAACCCTCCACGGGCTTCTTTCACATGGCGGGAGCCTTAGGTAAATGTCTGCTTTAGCAGCCATTTGTTTGCTTGAATTTTTTTTTTCCCCCTTCAGGCTTTTTTTTTTTTTTTTTGGCTGCTGTGCAAACTTTTAACAGAAGAGACAGAGTAAAGCACTTTCACTCCTGCTGGGTTTTAAACATACTGTTCTTTTGGTTATTTATTTATTTTGAATGCTGCGTTGAGGACCCGAGCGCTTTGCAGAGTGGCCTAAATGCAAATATATCTCAACTCTGTTCTTTCTATTATACCTTGGTCTGATCTCTTTGGAATTGTCTGTAACGTTGCCGGCATTAAGCATGAGTTGGGAAATAGTTCCTGGCCTAATTAAAAGCCCAGCTTCTGCGCTCTTGGGACTGCATGCTATTTATTTTCCCTTTAGAGAAGGGATGCCTGCACAGCTATAGGGAAAAGCTTGAAAGCACCACCTGAATGCATCCCAGAAGCTGGAAAGCTAGAATGTAAGTAAAAAGAACCCTAAATTCTATATAATACTTAAAACAAGGGCAAGGCTACTGAAGATCTGTGAGACGCCAGGGCTGGTAAGAACGAGTTTGCATGAATTCTCTAAAGATTTAACACGTTGATTGAAATAAAACAATTAACAATAAGCAATTACAATAAAAATGAAAAGCAGTAAAGAAATAAAGATTTGGCCAGGGACTGAAATTATAAACATACGAATGCTCTCTGAATTTTACATTTAAAAATTAAAATGGTGTGAATTACTCTGAATACTGTAAGAAAAGAAAAATAAGCTCTGGAGGGAAGCTCTTGAATTAGGTGACTCGGAAGCACAGGCTGAGTTTCAGAGGCAGCTGGTTCCGTGACAGCCACAAAGAGCAGTACGCTGGAAAAATGAGCCGTGTAGTTAGATGTGTCAGTACAGACTCTGGTACCAGCATTAGCCACTTGTTCTAAACAAACAAACAAACAAAAATCTTTTGGTGGAAGTTAACTTCCTGCCACAGTCACACAAGCTGTGCTGAGGTTATGAAGGGAAATATTTATCATTTGATAAGGGGTTGTGATCTGCTGACCTTGGAATTAAATCTTGATGGCCAGCAAAGCAGAGTTCTTAAAAGCTGTTATTACAAGCAGGGAGCCAAACCAGTCAAAAGTTTCCTGTGTAATTTATGTCAGGTTGCTTTTTATTTTTTTTTTAATTTTATTTTTATGTTCTCCAGA
>JAVSBS010027085.1:16241-34742 GCA_033124195.1 Coracias cyanogaster | reverse complement strand
AAAGGCTGAGGTACTGAATGCCTTCTTTGCCTCAATCTTTAATAGTAAGACCAATTGTCCTCTGAGTGACCAGTCCCCTGAACTGGAAGACAGGGACAGGGAGTAGAATGAAGCCCCCATAATCCAAGAGGAAATGGTCAGTGACCTTCTACACCACTTAGACACACACAAATCTATGGGGCCAGATGAGATCCACCCAAACGGACTGAGGGAGCTAGCAGAAGTGCTCACCAAGCCACTTTCCATTATTATCAGCAGTCCTGGTTAACTGGGGAGGTCCCAGGTGACTGGAGGTTAGCAAATGTGATGTCCAATCTACAAGAAAGGCCGGAAGGAGGATCCAGGGAACTATGGGTCTGTCAGTCTGACCTTGGTGCCAGGGAAGATTACGGAGCAGATAACCACAACTGCCATCATGCAGCACATACAGGACAACCAGGTGATCAAGCCCTGGTGAGGCCACAACTTGAATACTGTGTGAGGTTTTGGGCCCTTCACTACAAAGACATTGAGGTGCTGGAGCATGTCAAGCATGTCCAAAGAAGGGCAACAAAGCTGGTGAGGGGTCTAGAGAACAAGTCCTGTGAGATGTGGCTGAAGGAACTGGGGTTGTTTAGCCTGCAGAAAAGGAGGCTCAAATGACACCTTATCGCTTTCTACAACTACCTGAAAGGAGACTGTAGTGAGGTGAGGGTTGGTCTGTTCTCCTAAGTAACAAGACAGGACAAAAGGAAGTGACATCAAGTTGTGCCAGGGGAGGTTTAGATTGGATATTAGGAAAAACTACTTTACCAAAAGGGTTGCCAGGCACTGGAAGAGACTGCCCAGGGAAGTGGTGGAGTCACCATCCCTGGAGGTATTGAAAAGATGTGGTGCTTAGGGAACTGGTTAATTGGTGACAAAGTAGTGCTGGGTTAACAGTTGGACTTGATAATCTTAGAGGCCTTTTCCCATCAAAATGGTTCTATGATTCTGTGACTCTTCTGAAAACTGAAGTTTTGCAGGCCCACAGTAATAAGTGTGAATAGATGGATGCACAGACAGAAAATACTTGTTCTCCTCCTAAAAAAAAACCAAAAAAAACCAAACAGTAAGAAGCTGGGTCTTGTCTCTGTCCTTCATTTAGCATTCCCGTTCCAAGTCACTTCATTCAGGCAACTATTACTATGCATTAAAAGAGGGAGCAAACAGCATATACACAAGTTAAAAACACAAAGCAATTACTTATTGGCTACTTCACACAGCAACTGGAATTAATAAACCACCAGTAACCTCCTTTGGGAAGACACCCTACGAGTCTTGATTGACTCTGCAATCACGTGACCTGGCAATGCTGGTTAACGGCTGGAATCGATGAACTTGAAGGTCTCTTCCAACTAGAACAATTCTATGATTCTATATGGGGGACTATCTGGCTCTACTGCACCAGCCTAAATCCCTAGTGCTGCTTTTTCTGCCTTCCTTTCTCTTGGACCATTTTATATCTTCTCTTGCTTGCTTATTCTTGAATCTTTAAACTGCTGATTCCATCTCAACAATTTTACCTCTGTCCACAATTTTACCTTTCTCATCTTGCATGGCTCAAGATTAAGTACTTTCTCACAACTCTTTCTTTGCAGTTCAGCAGTTTTGGAGAAGAGGAAGGTTATTTAGCTGGGCTGAAAGAGAGGGGCTGCACCCTGATAACATGGTGTAGCCCACAAATTGTGAACAGTACTGAAGAATGGTCCAGATTTCTATGTGGAGTATGTCCTCCTGATGATATCTGCTTATGAAATTAATTTTCTGTCACTCTGAACAAGTGAGATGCCTGTAAGGAAACGCTATACACATGAACGAGTAAGAAGCACAATATCCCTAAATACTTCCATGTTACCATTGCCCAGGGAAGTGGTGAAGTCACCACCTCTGGAGGTGTTCAAAACACGAGCAGACGCGGCACTTGAGGACATGGTCTAGTGATCACGGTAGCGTTGGGCTGACAGTTGGACTTGATCTTAGAGGTCTTTTCCATGGTGACGTGGCACGTACTCCCAGGTCCTGTCAGTCTCGCTGTCGGGCCCCTCGGTGCGCTCACAAGCCGAATACCAAGACCCCCGGCGCCTGCCCGCTCCCCGTTCTCGCTGCCCGGCCTCCACTCCGCTGTCCCAGCACGTCCCGCCACCGCTCAGTGATTCAATCCAGCGGCGACAGGAGGGCGTCACGTCCCGGGGGCTCGCCCGGCAGCCGCGGCTGCAGGAAGCCCCGGGCCCGCCCGCCGCCCTGAGGGCGGCCCCGGCTCCTGCCGGCGGCGGGACGCTCCCGGGGGCTGCGCTCAGCCCGCGTTCAGACAAGCCGCGCAGCAGCGAGCCGCGCCCCGAGCCGCCGCGGCGGGCGGGAGAGGGCCCCGGGGCGGGCCGGTGCCCGAAGCGGCCCCGAGGGCGAGGAGACAGCACCGCCGGGGCGCTGTGGCGTAAAGGAGGGACTCGTCCCCTCTGTGATCTTCGCTTGTTTCGGTTTTTTTTTTTGTTGTTACCGGTTTTTTCCCGCCCGGTCCCGGCAGCTCCTCCGCCCGTCCCCCGGGCCGGGCTGTGCGCAGGCGCCGCCGCTCGGCGCAGGCGCGGCGGGCTTGGTGGCGGCGGCGATGGGCGGGCGGTTGGCCCGCGTGTTCCGGACCTTCAACGTGGAGAGCCGGGCCCGCCGCGAAATCAGCAAGGAGAAGCCCACGCCGGCGCCGCGGCACCCCAGCTCCCGGCCGGACCCGCTGGCCGGTGCGTGCCGGCCTCGCCGGGCCGCCCCGCGGGGCGACGCCGGAGGAATGGGTGCGGGGAGGGAGGGGCTGCCGAGGCGGGGGGCGGCGTGTGTGGGCCTGGCGCGGAGCCACGGCAGCGGGGAGCGAGTGCTCGGGGCGAGCCGCGGGGGCCGCGGGCAGCGGCGGCGCCCGCCGGGGCCCGTGACATTGAGAGCGGGGCGTCCGGGCGCGCGGGGCATGCTGGGAGCCGCGGTCGGCGGCGGCGGCGGTTGCTAGGGGCGGTTGCTAGGGGCGGCCGGGGCCTGGCCGGGCCGGAACGGGCCCCGCACACGGCGGCGGCAGTGGCCGGTGTGTCCCGCGGGCCGCTGCGGAGCGGGGAGCGGGCGTGCCGCCAGCGGGTGCTGCCGCCGGGCCTCCTGGCGGTGTGAACGCTGGAGCTGCGGGTACTTGACACCTTCTTGGCGGGGCACCTCGGGGGTCGTGCCGTTCCTCTGGGGAAGCCATTAACCTGGCAGAACTTAGGAAACTATTTGATTCAGATCTGCTGTTTCTCTCTTTTTTTTTTTTTCTTCCCATCTTCTACCCACTGCCTTTAGACCACCCAGAGATACAGAAAGAAATTTACAGAAAGGACGATAGGCTCCTCACTTTATTAAAAGATGTTTACGTCGAGTCCAGAGATCCACCTGTGCGGGTGAGTATGGCTCTCCCAGAGAGCTTGCCTCTATAGGAGGCACACCAGCATCAGCTTTGTGGTTTTCAAACTCTGCACAGATTCTCTAAAAAGTGCTCTGTCAGTGCCTAAAAGCTATCTTTTTATAGGTAAAAGTGATGTCTTCATTACTCTTTTGTATATCAGTAGTATTGACTGTGTTTGACCCTGGGTCTTAAACATGTTACCAGTTGTGATTGTACAACCTCTTAGATGATTACACAGTCTTCCTTTTTAACATCATGTTGATCTTACTTTGTTTTTCACCAAAATTCCACCTTCTGCTTCCTCTAAGGCAGAAGGACAGTTGGAGAGCCTTCTGCAAAGGTGCAAAAGTTTGCCAGAGATCCCTTGGGGAGCTGTTACAAGAGATTGAGCCTACTGTGAGAGCATGGATGTGGTAAAGGACTCAGACATTAACATTTTAGAGGAGTCTTTGCTGATGTTAATGTCATACTGTGCAGAAACACTTCCAAAAGCTGAGGAAGTCCCTTAATTAGGAACTTTTTTCTGCATAACCTTTCGGATTGTTTGATGATCAGTTTCCTCATTGCCAACGGCTGCAGTCTTTGACTTGGAAGGTGAAGCATACCCCTTCCAGTAAAATGCAGACTGGGGTTCAGAGTCCTCTTTTCCACCATGTTACACTGTGGTTTTTGTGTTTCATCTGTTGCATTATTGGACCACATTAATCTAGTGGCTTTATTCGGTGCTAAAAGTTCTGTAATCATCTAGCATTAAAATTCCCAGGTCCCTCTAATGTGCCACTTCCATAGTGCCTTTTATTGAAGACTAGAAGTATTTTAAAATGCAAACAGATTTCTGCAGTTTCTCCCTGTAGTTTCTAAGTAATCTCTGTCCTTAATGTTCATATAGAGGGTAGGAATCTAACCTTGAAGTGCTGAAGGTCTAATTTCAGTATCTCTCAATATTCATTTGTAAGCCTGTCAAGAGAAATTTGACAAAAAGCCAAAAGCAGAACAAATCTTAGTGCTCGATTCAGCACCTACTCTGGGGTTGCTGCCATGTAAGACTTGCTCTTTTGGTGTTTCTACGTGCAGCTGTTAGGAAGGGCATGATAAAATGTGTTAGTGCGGAGGCTGGTGGACAAAACTTCATCCAGAAGCTTCCTTCCTTTCCTGATGTTATTGTAATACTTTGTGCATCATGTATGTATACATACCTATATGTGTATTTGGTATGTCTCTCTGTGGAACTGAAAAAGCACCAACTCTAAGTCTTCAAGTGGCAGATAGTCAGAGACAGAGCATTTTATTAAGACCTGAATTGCTCATTATCCAAGTACAGTTCTAGCACAAAGTAAAAGGAAGAAATGAAGAACTGGTAGTATCATCAGACTTTTCGTGTAGTTTAGAAATAGACACACCGTTACAGATGCTGTGGCATCCTTATCAGTTTTCTTAGCTTCTGAGTTAATACAGAGTGTATTTGGGGTAGTCAGTGGCTGTGGACTCTGATAACTTTAAAATTACTTTTTAAAGAAGGTTTTCCTTGTGTCTATTTTGCAGTGTCATTCTCTGGTTAAATCTTAATAGAAGTCAATATGGGGAAAGCAGAGGTGGTTTGGAAGCCAGCTTTGGACTTAGAAATATGAAGGGACTTGGGAGAAGAGACTTCACATGTCTGAGCACTGTGGTAGTCATGGGAAGTCAACTCTGTGTGATGCTGCAAAATAGTTTATTTTTGCCCAGCAAAGCTTGTTCTCTAGATGGAGCAAAAGAAGGGATATCTTTTAGTTCCAAAACTAAAATCTGAAAGTGGAAAAAAAGAGAGAGAGTCTCGATGAGAAAGATTTTCTGGTGGTATCAGAAGAACAATACCAATTTGTGGTACGATTATTTTTTTCTTTTGCCATGAATCAGTACCATATATTGGGTCATCTGCATTTATGTTTGGCTACAAACATTTGTATTTTGCCTTGTATGAAAGGCTGCCGAGTCTGTACAACACGTAGCATTCAATGGTTGGTAGCTTTTCAGAATTTCCGTGGGGGTTGACATTGTATGTAGAATGGCTGTGGAAGAACTGATAATTTTTGTCATATTAAGAAACAAGGCTGGCTAAGTTGGTTGTTTTTTTTTTAATGCTGTGAAAATGGGCAAAGCTAGCAGGAAATGCCATATTTAGGAAAGCAGCTTGTCTGCTACAGTGTGCATAGTAAACAGAACTGCTGTTAAGCTCTTTTTGTTTTCCTTCCCGCAATTAGGTAAAAGATGGAGGTGGTGAACATCTTCCATGTAAACTGGAGGAAAAGAGACTTACAAAACTAGGCCACTTGGAAGATCTGGATGTTAAGAAAGTTTCCAAAGGCAGGATTTCCATTGTCGAGGCTCTGACGCTTCTTAATAATCATAAACTTCATCCTCAAATATGGACTGCAGAGAAAATAGCAGTGGAATACAGCCTGGAACTGAAGGAGGTCAACTCTCTTCTGGAATTCTTCATTCCTTTCACTGTGCAGGAATTTCCTAAAGAAACCAAAAAAGCTATAAAGCCAACATAAATATAATTACTAAAACCTTGTGTGATCTCACTTGTGTCTTAATTTTGCTCTCAAATACATTCAGTGTCTGAAAAGAGTTGGTAGCACATCATCCAGCAAGGCTGCTTCTGTATACCAATAAGATGTATTCAAGCAATTCTGTTCTATATTGGATGGCTTCATTTACATGCAGCAAATATAAGTACAGTTTGTAAACCAGGATGTAACTATACATTGTATGAGAGCATGTCACACAATTCTGATTATCCGATTCCTATGTTATGAGTTCAGTTCAAACACACAAGTTCTAGTGAGAACTTTAACAGATTGCTTTTCTTAGCAGAGACTTCCTGGCCTTTAGCTAAATCAGTGCTCTGTGTTAGCTCTGTAGTTTCACATTACAGTGTTCCTTGAAAGACTTGCTGTCAAGCTCTGTGTATATACAAACAGCTGTATTTCTTTTGTGTAAGAATGGAATAGTATTTATACTTGGTAAAGAAGGTTAACCACAAGATCTTTTTGGGAAATTCAGCTGAATCAAATGTAAAGTAAAAATCAAGTGAGTAGCAAGAAGGCCTCTTTCTGATGCTGGAGCAGTGATGGCTTATGTGAGCTTCTCTTCTCTAATTTAGCTTAAATATCTGCACCTCCCCAGGTAGTGTCTATCCATGGATTTGTAAAGGGTGATTGTCTTCTGCATCAGTCTCTTGCAGCAGTCTGTGGCACCTACTGTATGACAAATAATGGTTCATATTATAATTAATAGCTATGAAATGCAACTGGATCTACTAATTGGACCCAGTAGTAGGTCTCCTGTAAGTGTCTGCCTGTCCTGTTAAAATAGCCCTTTTTCCCTGTGGAGGATTATCTGACTTACCCAAATGTGGGCTAATTCAGGTTGTGTTCACTCACAGTAAGTTATCCATGTGCTACCAGGTTAAAGATGAGCAGCATCCTTCCCAATTGTCAGTGAAGGGCAACACAAACTGTGGGGTGGTAATGGTGGATTGTAACCTCCTTGATACTGTGACTATTCAGGTGCGTCTAGGTAAAGAAGTTTTGCATTGATGATTATTCCTGTAGGGAACTGGTTCATGTTTTCTGGATAAGCTGGAGGGGGACAATAATAATTTATATTTTAAAATGGATTATGGTTGCCTTTATTCAAAAGAAACACAACCCAAAACTTAATTTTATGTGGCACTAACATTCCTAGTGCCCATCACCAAATAATTTAAATTTATTAAGTACCAGGACTGCAATGAAACTCTTAAAAAGAGCTTTTCTGCCAGGTCTTAGATTTCAGGCTCTGGTAAATACCTTGCCAAGAAGATCAGCTTTGGTCTTTCATGGCAAGGTTCTTCCCACTTCCCTCTGAGATGGAACAGAGTGTTTACAGTACAGTTTGTATTCAAGGTTTGGCTTGATTCATTTCTGAAGTACATAATGCTGAACCTTAGTGGAAGATGATGCCTAAATTGCATTGTATAAAATTGGAAATTGTTAGTGTTCAGATGTGTGGATTTTCCACAAAAAAAACCTGTTTTATAGAATGTTGTAACAGAAATAATTTATTGCTTGAGTACTGTTCATCCTAATGTAATAATTAAGGCAATATTCAGAAAACAGCTGTGGAATGCATTTGGTACAGGTACTGTTGTTATTATTATTGGAGATGCTGTGATTTCATTCTTTAAAAATGAGTCTTTATTTGGGTATTGGGAGTTGATTAAAAACTCACTACAGTTGGCTCCAGATAACAGCTTAACCACACGCCTTGACTAACTTGGTATGTATTTTGGCTTCTTTTGATTGCCTTTGTGAACTGTCTTGTGGCTACACCACTGCAGTGCCCTGTTTTACGTAGAAAGTCCCTAGAGACGTTATGGCCTACTAAGGTGTACTGCTGCTGTGCTTGCACTCCCCAGCAGGCACGTGCTTTTGGGACATTTGGTGCTCCTCGTGTCCAGTGCTCCAGCCATACCTTCAGGACAAAAGCCTGCCCATGAATGAGATGATTGCAAAGCTATCCCCAGCATGAGAGCCAGGCTCTCATCCTCAGAGTATATTGTCCATGGTGGAGAAGGAGGCAGGGAACTTCTCTGGCACATAGTGTTCACTTCGAGAAAACTGGCCACAATGCAGTTTGCTGTCGGCACACAGCTGCTTCTGCTGGTCACATGCCCCACCTGCTGGGCAATATCAAACCAGCATTATGAAGGCATTGCTCATGATGTGGCATCATGTAAAATCTGTACCTTTATCTATCCAAATTGTCCAGTCTGAATGTTTAGTTTTCACTGTCTGTTCAGACATTGAGCATTTTACTTGCCCAAAGCTCACAAGAAGATCCAGGAGCATGGATCTTTTCTCTTGGCTCTGGTGGGAAAGCCTGTCCCTGATCAAGCACTCTCAACGCTGCCATCTTGCCCTGTGTAGGCTAAAGGCCACAGCCAGCCACAAGGTCCTTGGCGGGTGTGTGCTTAACCTGTGTTCCAGTGAGTACGTGTTTGAAGGTGACACTGTCTTTAGGGCTGACATCTGGGACAAGACTGTTCTCACAGCTGCATCTTTTCTAGGACTGCTTATTACCTTTCTTCCAGTTTCAAGGGACTCTTTACTCATCACTTTCCTGCTTACCAGTTTCTGGGTTTGATGGAATTTCTAATTGCAAGAATAATGGAGTTTTCTGTACACTTAACTTGGCTTTGTCTGTGTCCCTTTTTGTGTATATCCCTTTCCTGTAGCTGTTTGGCTGTCAGCTTAAGGAAAAGGTACTCTTCAAGCAACAGCTTTGAAGAAGTAATTATGGGAAATTTGTTTTCTAGTAATTCTGTTTGCTGGCAATTCTGTGGAGAATTTTGCATGTTTCATTGCTGTGGATGCAGTGCACCAAATTTAGCTCCGATGTTTTTGACCACCACGTAGAATCACTACATTTGGTAGGGAACAACCTGCCTCATTCAAACTGCTTTGTTCTTGCCAAATTAATGTTGTAGCAACTAGAAGTTTTTAAAGCCTGTTTCATTTGTAGTGTAAATAACACATGGTTCACAAAGTTCTTTACATATGGCATTAACAGACCAGTTTTCCAAATGTCACTGAATAAAGCCAGGGCTGCCTTGGGCACTGAGACAGAGTCAGTACACGGGGCAGGCTGAGCCTCATTTGGAAATGAGGGTTACATTCCCGGCAAGACATAAAATTTAATTTCTTCAGGGGAGTTCCAATAGGTGTACTACGATTCCTGGCTTGAATTTTTCCAAAAAACTCTATAGGGCGAGTCTAGTACCTCACCCACATTTTCTGCAACATAGTCCCATTCCTCCAGCCTTGTTCTATCATAAAGTCTATTCCCGGCCTTCTCTAGCCAGTCTTCTCTCCTATGAAAACTTTATGCAGCTGCACTCCCATGCAAGTGTTGGTTTTATTCTGCCCTGTAAGTATCGACAACCTGTTCAATTTCTGCAGAGCGCTCTTGCCTTCTAGGAGTAGCACACCTGCTGAGGTAAAGATGAGAGGACTGAGGACGTTTGGCTCTGCAGAACTTATGAATAGGACAGATTTTCAAAAGGGATCTTGAAAAGCTGCTCTTTTGGAATATGTGAAACTAAGTAATCTTGTGCTGTCTCACCATGTATGAATCATAGCTAGGTTCTTGCTGTCTGATGCCAAGACAGCAAAATTGGAGCTGTGAGGCAGGAAAGAGCTTTCTCTGCTCTCCTTGCAGGTTAGTCAGAGGAAACTTCAGTACAAAAACAGATCTTTCTGTAGCCTTCCAGCATGGGGACATTGTCTTTTAAGCTACCTCTTTTTACTCAAGGAGAAAAGAAAATAATGTGTGTATGCGAGAGGTGTGTACTAAAGATACAAAATGGAATCACTTATTTCTGTATTGAAACATGAAGTCAAACCTCAAGTAGTCATAAAATGGGATCAAAATGCTAAAATTTAAACAGGCAGCTGTCTTGCCTTCTTTCATATGAACATTGTGCTTCCATGTCTGAGATTGCATGAAGCTTCACATTTTCACGGCACTGTTCTGTCGGCCCTCTCTAACCAGGAGTTTTCTGGTTCTTAATCAGCTGGTGCCAGCGTGGAACCGACAGCAGGGAAGGCCTGACCAGTGCAAGTGAGCTTCAGGTGGAAACAGATGTTGGCATTTGGGACTGTGGCAGTTATATGCCAACTGATGTGCTGTTAGCAATCGAAACACGGTGTCGGTGCCTCCTGTCATTAAACCTGTTTCCAGCAATCTACAAGTCTAATGAATTCTGTAACCTTTCATGGCTTAGGTACTGCTGTGTTGTTATCAGAGCTAGGTGTTTTCTGAACTGCCCCCCCCCCATCATGGATTAATTTATCTTAGAAACTTCACATTTGTTTTCTTGGTCTGAAACAGAGGCTCAGATTTACACGAGGTGACAGCAGCATTAGGTAGCAGCAGCCCATCTCCCGTAGCTGCTGGAGGGAGCACACTGCAGAAACTCTGGCAGCCCTCTGGGGTGGAGTGGAGCTTGATGTGTCTGTTGCCAGAAAAAGAATTTTTAAAATGCATTCACCAAAGTGGTTCTTCTATGACCGTTGTGCAAAATCCCCTTTGGGTGTGGGTTACTTCAATTGCTGAAGTTACTTCAATTGCTGTGTCTTTACATGAAATGTTTTGGCCTCCTAATGAAAATAGTGTTGCTGTATTACCCAGAAGAGAAGTGACCGGGAGCAGAATAGATCCCATAATCATCTCGTATAAAGATTCCTTACGCTGGAATGGAAAACACACGGGGTCATGTAGGACTGAGGCTCTCGGGCCACTGCTTTTTAGAAAGCTGAGGGAAGTGATGGTGTGGTGTAATGGTTTAGTAAAGTTTCAGTGATTCAGTCCCAACAGCCAAGCCACGTGGCTGCCACCGCTGCCTCCCCCACCGCAAACAAAAGAGTTTTAAAATGCCTTTTTGAGTTGAGATAAGGAGAGTTTAATACAGTGATACATGAGAAACAATCGTGGCAACAACAGTAATAGCAACAGTAAGAACTGCAATGTACAAAAATAAGCAATACCATATGAGAAAACAGATAGACCCCAGCTGAAGTGCTGGGGCCCAACTTGTGGGCCCTAAGTTGGAGTTGACCTGTGAATGAGTCACAACCTAGCAGAGTGTTTTGACTTAATGTTCCAGAGGCAGAACCTGGCCCACCTGTGTCTTTGTGGCTCCACCCTCACCCAGGTGGCCATGGTTGGGGTGGTGGGTGAGGCCAGGATTATATTAACCAGGAGCTGATTAGTTAGAAGAGCTTCCTGTTGGGTATGGCTTCTGTTTGGGCTGGCTACATCTTGCTGAGCTCTCATGGTGGTGTCCTTCCATGTGGAGGGCCACTGAGGGAGCCATTTCTGTCCATTGTGTCCAGCAGGCGATGCTGGCACCACAGTGGGCAGTGGAGGAGCTGGGCACAGCGTGTGCCTGTGTGATCAGGCAACTGATGGCAGCATAGAATGATAATGGCTGGATCAACACACCACCATTGGATCAGCTGTACACCCCGATGTGGAACTGGAACTGGCCCCAGGGCAGGATGTCAGCATGGTATAGAATAGCCTGGCTCCACCAAATTAACCCTGTCCTGTCCAAACCAGGACATGTGGTCCGAGGAATCCCTTTGAAATAGTGGCCCAGCAGCAGCCATGCCCATGAGCCGGGTTCACTCAGGGAATAAGGGTTCCCACTGTTGAAGAGTGGTGCTAGTAAAAGCTAGATTCGCCTCTGCCAGGGGCTGCTGGAAGTGGAAGCCTAGATGTGAAGTCACAGCTGGAAGCTCCTTATGTGAGGAGACTGGGGCTCTGCAGAAAGGACAACAAGCGATGGCAACTTGGGTGCAAGCTGGGAGAAGTGGTTATAATTGCCTGTGGTGGCAGTGGGAAAAAGACACGAAGCTGGAGTCTTTGGATCATTTTCTCCAAACTAAAGTATGCCCTGTTATTAATTGCACAGGGCTTTGCTCCCAAGTTAGCACAGCACGGTTTGTGACTTAAGCAGTTTTGACTCTACCCAGGCCACGTGTTGGGTACAAAGTATGGGCAGAGCACTGGAAGCCTGCACTGCCAGAACCATGCTGAGCTGCTGTATGGACGGGTCTGTGGGGAGCTGTGTGCGCATCACACTTGATTGCCTTCTGTCTCAGTCTCTGGTGTTTGCAGCACAGCACCATAGCCTAAAGGACGTCACACACTTGATGGTTAGGTCTTCCCTCTTAAAGTGGGCATGTGGATTTGCATCCCCCATAAGGCGAAACAGAAATTGAATGTTAGGTAGGAGCCTAGCTTAGTTGTCGCCATGCCACCCAAAAGCTGGAAACTATTGATCTTCTTTTAATTACATAATTCCTCTGCACCTTGAATTTCCTTTGTAAGCACCAAGTGTAGCAGAGCTTGAGTCCCTCTTGGCAGGGCTACAGTGGGGAAGTGGTAGGGGCTGCAGCATGGTGGGTGCAGGAAGGGCTCACTGCTGCTCAGGGAGGGAAGCCTTGCTTGGTCCTTACCACTCCTACCCCAGTGCTACAGCCTGCTACCCCCCACGTCCTCTCTTTTCACTAGCTCAGGCAACTGGCAGACCACCTTATCTATCGCTTTAATTCGCTAACGCGGCAGAAAAAACAGGTATATTCATATTCTTCAATGACCTGGATGAAGGAACAGAGTGTACCCTCAGCAAGTTTGCTGATGATACAAAACTAGGAGGGGTGGCTGACACATCAGAAGGCTGTGCTGCCATTCAGTGAGACCTGGATAGGCTGCAGAGTTGGGTGGAGGGGAACTTGATGAAATTCAGCAAGGGCATATGTAGGGTCCTGCACCTGGGGAGGAATAACCCCATGTACCAGTACAGGTTAGGGAGAACAGCTCTGCAGAGAAAGACCTGGGAGTCCTGGTGGACAACAAGTTAACCATGAGCCAACAGTGTGCTCTTGTGGCAAAGAAGGCCACTGGTATCCTGAACTGCATTAAGAAGAGTGTGACCGCCAGGCTGAGGGAGGTTCTCCTCCCTCTCTGCTCTAGTGAGGCCATATCTGGAGTACTGTGTCCAGTTCTGGGCTCACCAGTTCAAGAGAGACAAGGAGCTACTGGAGAAAGTCCAATGGAGGGCCACAAAGATGACGAGGGGACTGGAGTATCTCTCTTACAAGGAAAGGCTGAGAGACCTGGGCTCTTTAGCTTGGAGAAAAGATGACTGAGAGGGGATCTTATCAATGCTTATAAATATCTAAAGCTTCAGTGCCAAGAAGATGGGGCCAGTCTCTTTTCAGTGGTGCCCAGTTATAGGACAAGGCACAACAGGGACAAACTGGAACACAGGAAGTTCCATCTGAACATAAGGAAATTCTTTACTTTGAGGGTGACAGAGCACTGGAACAGGCTGCCCAGAGAGGTTCTAGAATCTTCTCTAGAGACTTTCAAAACACACCTGGATTCATTCCTGTGCAACCTGCTCTATGTGAACCTGCTTTAGCAGGGAGTTGGACTAGATGATCACCAGAGGTCCCTTCCAACCCCTACCATTTGGTGGTATTTAAAACTGAGATGGAGAAACAGTCTTTACCATTGTCAGCATCAGTGGTTGTCCTTTGTTTGGAGCCAGCTTATATTCATTTTACTTTTACTATCAGCCATGTCTACTGGGGGAAATAAGTTGTTAAAATTTGGTATGGTTTTTTCTCACACTTTAGGGTAAAAAAGCAGAGCATGCAGAGCTACCAAAATGCTTCTGTGAATTTTTGAGATACATTATCGCCTAGTTATATAAAAGTGTATTCTAAACCCTATTTTTTACATTGTAGTAAAACATATTTGCATCGTGGTATGAGATGACATTTATTTCTAAGAACAGTTCAAACTGAATGCAAGATATTTTTTTAGACACCAAAGATACCCCTTGTTTTGCCAAATAATGAGATTTGTTTGTTGTTTTTTTGCTTTGCTCCATCTCTAAAAGAAATGTTAGGACTTTTGTTAAATAAAAGTCTGTCCCATCCTAGTTAGTATCATTCCCATCCTTACCTAAAGCCAGTCGTCCCACTTCCCCTCGCTACTTTGTTGATGAGTATCAGCTGTCAGGTTTCTAGTCCTGTTTCATAGATAGGCAATTAACTGTGTACAATGAGTGAGGTGGATTTACTGTCTACCTAAAGCTACAGTGAAACTGGAATAAATAGAAAGTAAGTGCATTGAATAGCAATGAATCAAAGCAAAGCAGACTCCTGAAGATGTCCTTAGGAAGAAATAATGCCACTTCGTTGGCTTCGCTCCTCCACAGACAAAGAAAGTGGGAATAAATTTCATACTGTGTTCTGCCTTTCTCAATTAGCTGTTACCAGTTAAAGATTTCCTGTGTGGGAATGAATTCACAGTTGTCGTCACTTAACAAAGACAGATTCTATCAGCTCACTTCTGCACATGCAATACTTCAATATTAAACTCTTTTTTTTATATTGCAGAGTTCCCATTAATGTACCAGTTTGAGAAATGGAGACATTTTTCTTGTGACTCTCTTAAACAGGCTGGCATTTAATCATGGTTGCTTAACCCTTTTGAAAGAAATGTACTATTTTGTACACTTTGAATAAAAATTATTTGAATTTCATCAATTTCTCAGCTATGATTAAAAGCTGAGAAGATACTACAAAAAGCAAGTCTGCTTTTTCAACAAACAACATAAATGCCTCTTTGTGATGTATAGGCTCCATGACATACATAATTCTGTAGCTTTCAGAAAGTGGTGAAATTACAATGTTTTGGAAACACTGTAAGGAAAAAAACATAGTTTTACTGACAGAGCACTATATAAAACCCTTGTTGGATTTGTACCCTCAACATTTTTAGTTTGTTTTTTTTTTCTGTAATTCTGCTGCCTTGTAACTTGTTACAGAATTCACCCCTTGCTACAACATCATGCTCCAGCATATAACATTTAATTTTGCCAAAAAAAAAAGTGTAATTAGTTCTCAGCCAAGAACAAAAGCTTGAACTGAGTGTGAACCATACTCCAATCCCCTTGAGTTTGCTGCAACCTAAAACAATACTTTGAGGAGTCAGAACTGCTCCCTCTGTCTTAGCTGCTAGATACTCCTGAAAATGAAAGATTAAAATCTAACTGTAAAGTCAAAATGCAGAACGTGATATTAATATAAATTACATAGGGCTTTTGATGTGCTATTACTCCTTTCTGTCTTGAATTTAACCTAGACTCAGTGACAATTTTCCCTTTTTTTTTTTTTTTTTAGCTTTTAACAATATGAAAGGCCTTTGCTAAAATAATCTTTTGCCCTTGATGAAGTGATAGCATCTCCTCCGCCTTCCCCCTGCACAGATCATCTCAGTTTCCCAAATGAGGGAGGAAAACAGTAGATGAATAGATTCAAATGTCAGGTTGAAGAAATGTGTCATGAAGGATCTTCAAATGCTACATCCATTCTACACCGGGCACTAGACATGGATACGCTGCATTTGTGCAGTCTTGATCAAAGGTTTGTTTCAATGGAAGACAACTTGAACCTGAACTAACTTCACATGCTGCTGGTTTCAAGTTATTTCCATGATAAGGAAAAATGATGACTTAAGAGATAAAAATCCAGTGTGCATTCCAATTGGTCAAATTGTTTCTATGGTTGCAGAGTGGTATCTAAAGATTCAGCTGAAAAAAATGTGGCTTAAAAGATGAGGAAGCAGTTAATCTGTTGCATCCCTTCACTAGACACCTGAGACAAAAAAATGCAGGTCCATGCCACAAATGAGATACAGATAGTTTTGTTGCTGAATCCTTGCAAATAACCCCTCTCCCCAATAAAACTTTTCCTGAAAGCCCTGCGAAGTCCATATACGCTGTTGTTCTATGCTGTTAACTAGCAAAGCTTTTAAGTGTCCCCAGAGATCTACAAGAATATCATGAGATTTATGCAGGGGATGCCCAGGGGATGTGATTGCATCGTTTTGGAAGGTGACCTACCAGGATGCACCTAAATGTAAACTATGAAAACAAGAATAATATTTGTCTTGCCTGTGTTAATGCAAGGACACTCCATCCCGTACCTTTTAGAGAAGTCATCGCACAAAGCATTACTTAATTTACTGCTATGCTTTTCTCTGGTTTACCATATAGGAATAATGTTTTATTTTTTTCTGAGGTCTGCTAGCAGCAGAGTAGGAATAAAAAATTTATAGGTATAATATGATAAATTAAGCATGCTTTTTTACACATGCATCTCTTGCCATGCTACAATAATATTTCTATTTAACTTTTTAATTTCATTTTTAAAATTGCAGATTATTTGCAGCATCTATAATTTCTGTAAGACTGTCAGATCTTGTTCACCAAGGTAGACAAGGACACTACCTTGGAGTCCTTAGTCCACCAAGATTACACAAATGCAATTGCACTGGAACAATGAGTACTGGAGTCTTACTGACCTGCAGGAGCTTGGATGACAGTTTTAACAGGGGCTGGGCAACCTCCAAGCCAAGTGCAGTTGGCCATCGAAGCATTTGGAACCTAATGGTTATAGGGACAAGGAATGATCTTAGTGGAAAGAGAAAAAATAAGCATTTAATATGAGAAAGAGGCAGACTACTTGCTACATCAAAACACGAGGCAGCATGTTGTAAACACTTTTGAATTTACAGAGTCAAAGAATAATTTACATTGTAAGGGAGTAATTTTTCTTGTGTGGTCAAGCTTTGAATACTTCTCAGGCTGGAGATACCACAACTTGGGCAACCATTCCAGTGCTTAATTATCTTTATGGGAAAAGTAATTTTGTTATAGCTAGGCAAAATGTCCTGTTGTAAGTTGTGCCTGTTACCCATTGTTGTTCTGCTGCACACCTCTAGGAAGAGTGACTCCATAGTGCTTATGCCTGGGCGAATGTCTTTCAGCATCACCAGAGCATTAAAATGATGGGGAAAGAAACTTGATTCCATCCATCTATGCTCTATTCCTTTGCTTGGAATGTTATTCTTTCAATTCCTGTTCCTACTGAGAGCTAATTCTACCATCTCACATATATGACGAGTCAAGAAAAAAAGGTACTCAAATATAGCTTAAAAGACAAAGGAATCATTCAACAGAATACAAATATACAATTTAAGTATTATTCCTGCAATAGTAACACCATCATTCATCCTGCCATCTTGTGTGTTTTCTCTGTATATAATTAGTACCAGGCAATGCTTTTGCCTCTGGAAAGCAGCAGCCAGGCCTCTGGGCAGGAAGAACTGGGAAACAAGAGCAAAAATCCAAACAGAACTTATCCCTGCTTTTTCTCTGTGGTTCACCAATAGAAATAATATTGCCTGATTTTATTTAATGAACAGTAATGTATAAAAATTATATGTAAGCTCACAACTGCTCCTCTTCCCTTAGCAATTTCTCTGTAGTAACATTTTCCAGTAATAAGGTTACAGGATCCACATTACAGTCAGAGCACCTTACGAAAGGAATTGTTTCCATTTATTGTATGCTTAAAAGATCCATAGTTGTTACTTATTTTCTAAGGCCCCAAACTTTATCAAATAGTTGGAAACAAATCTGCCATGGATCAGCTTTATAATTTATGATGCTTTGATTTTCTGTTTTGATGGTATTGATACATAGGCACAAGGGAGTTGACATTTTACTTTCCAGTCTCCCACATTTTCACAGATAGCACACAAAAAATTGCCCCCAGTTTCTTAATGCCTCAGGTCTACATCCGACATATGAAGAAATCTGGGTGCAGTGACTGACACCTCTATTTTTTAAATCATTGGCCAAATTGTTGTAATTATATCACTTACAACACTCCAGGAAGATTCTTTGATGGTTCTGTGGCATATATGCATTTGTCTTCTGGGTAGATGTTGATCTTACGTTCAAGTCAGTGATAAAAGAAAGCTGAAAAATTCAGACCTGCCACATGAGGACTGTGGAAGAACTGGTGAATTCAAGCCTGTGCCAGTGTACAGGGGCATCGTTATCCTCGCTGAGCAAGTAGCGAGATAGACCTTCAAGTCCTGATCCTGCGGTTTAGATATGTTAATATTTATTTACATAAATGGTCAGGTTTCCACCAACAGGAAGAATGCATGTGATCAAAATTATGCACAATTAGGTCTTAAGATTAGGTCTGAGGATTCTGTAAATTGCTCAGTTTAGATAAGATTCTGTTTACTTTTTTTTTTTTCTGAAGGATTAGAAACACTGAAATATACTTTTCTGTGAAAGTGTGAAGTGGCACCCTGTGAAGACTTCCAAGTAGTAAAAGGCATGATAGTGCTCTAATCAGATGCTATTGATCTGACCATGTGAGAACACTCTTAAAGTATAGATGATCTTAATAAAATCAATTAGTCTAACACCCTAGAGACTTCCTTTTAAGACTCAGAATCTCTGGCCCTGTACATCCTGAGCCAGTAAATGACAGTGAACTTTAAAAGGGAATAAAGGTATGTTGCTGTAGTGGGTCTGGCTGAGCTGGTTTTCCCCATAGCAGCCCTCATGGTGCAGTGTTTTGTGCTGGGAGCTAGAAGGG
>JAVSBS010027085.1:2740-16141 GCA_033124195.1 Coracias cyanogaster | reverse complement strand
GCGCCGTTCTGGTGTCCTGCAGAGCAACCGCTACGTGTCTTGGAGCCCTGCTTCCCAGGGAGGGGCCAAACATCGCCTACTGATGGGAAGCAGAGAATAAATCTTTGTTTTCCTTTGCTTCTGCGTGCGGATTTGCTTGGCTTTACTTCTGTTATTATTAAACTGCTTTTGTTTCCCATCTAATTTTCCTCCCCCCCTTTTTTTTCTCTGCTGAGGAGGGAGAGGGGAAAAAGGAAGGGGGGGTGATAAAGCGGCTTGGAGGGCACCTGGCGCTCAGCCAAGGTTAACCCACCACAGTTGCTTACAGAAAAATATTATTTATTTCTGCACAATGGAGATAGACACATACATATACATGATATTATCATACTAGTGTTAGTGTAATCACTTAGACTTTGGGAGCAGTCTAAGCTTACTCAGGTGTCCTAAGCTACATTTGGAAAGACAGTTCTTTGGAAATTCCTGTTCTTTTTTACGGTCTCCCAAGACAGAGATTGTAAAATCTGGATCACCAACTTGTGCTGTGTCAGATGCTGACTCTGTTGTGTGGGTCAGTTAGACCCCAGGTAACTCTAAAGGCGTTCGTTTCACCTGCCTGTACTGAGGAAAGCATCTGCATATGAGATGAAAAAGCAGCATGGCCAGCAGGTCAAGGCAAGTGATTCTCCCCCTCTATTCTGCTCTTGTGGGGTCCCACCTGGAGCACTGTGTTCAGCTCTGGGGTCCCAAATATAACAAGGACATGGACCTGTTGGAGTAAGTCCAGAGGAGGGCTGCAAAATGATCAGTGGGCTGGAAAACCTCTCCTGTGAGGAAAGGCTGAGAGAATTGGGGTTGTTCAGCCCGGAGAGAGAAGGCTCCAGGGACACCTTGTGGCCTTTCAGTACTTAAAGTACTTATAAGAAAGACGGGGACTGACTTTCTAGTAGGGTCTGCTGTGATAGGCCAAGGGGCAATGGCTTTAAACTAAAGGAGCATAGATTCAGACTGGATATAGGGAAGAAATTTTTTATGACATGGGTAGTGAAACACTGGAACAGGTTGCCCAGAGAGGTGGTAGAGGCCCATCCACAGAAGTGTTCAAGGTCAAGGTTGCATGGGGGTTCCGAACAGCTTGATTTAGTTGGAGATGTCCCTACTCATTGCAGGGCATTTGGACTAGATGACCTTTAAAGGTCCCTTCCAGCCCACAATATTCAATGATAACAGTCGATTTAACATGTACCATGAACAGCTAGAAGGAAGCAATACCGTATTTCTGTCACTCATCATTATAAATAAATTGCATCCTCATTCAGATTTGCTACATAGGTAAATGTCAAATATTTGTATAATATCATTTTGTGTTTAGAAAATATTTAATCATCACTGGAGAGTACAATTTGCATTATTCCCATTTTTTGTGCCAACATGATTTGTATGGCAGCCAATGTATGCTAATTAGAGAATTTCCCTAATTAATTTTTGTCAGTGTACTGCCCTAACATGACTTAAAATGTACAGCTTGATGTATTAAATGTATTAAAATTGCTTCTACTTCCCACTGTATACTGGGGAGTAATTTGCTATTAACAGCAAGTGTTTACAATGATCTTTAGATGCACATATTCTAATTAAAGTGAACATCCAACATGTTGGCCAAGGATGAGTCACACTTCACAACAGCTCTACAGGGAAGAAGATCTGAGTTGTGTATTCCTCTAAAGCAATGACCGACAAGAATATATTATTTTCTTTTGTGTGAAACGTATTTTATGCTGCTTATTGCATGCCTGAAGGATGGATTAGCGTGCATCGAAGTACAAAGACTGGGCATACATACTCCATGGGACAGGGATAGCAGCTGCAATGGAGGGCTGGAGGGAGGGCTATTTGAAAACTTAGTTGATTAGGTTCTGTTGCTAAGCACAAAGCCTACTCTATGTGCATTTTTATCACTCAGGAACAAGGTACCAGCATATGCCATCCTAGTTACCATGGTTTCCATTCAGCCACAGTGCCCTCTCAGAAAAGAAACAACTTTAGTTTTATATTCGTTACATATATTCCTTAGGTATCTTAAAACCAGAATTGCAGCTTGAATTATCTATGGACAGATCATCATGACTTGGTTCTTGATCATGATATATACTTTCCCGGACCTAAAAGTATCTCCTCCCACCAGAGAGAGGTTTGGAAATAAACACCCTCACAGAGATGCCTTTTGCCAAATAGCTGAACCTTTTGAACATCGCAGGTTATGATGCACCCTGACAGTGAATGGATTGTGCAATTCCATGTCGGTGCCAGATGGTACCTTCATGTCAGTAGCAGGAGGTGATGGACTGAGAGCCTGGAAGAGGCTGCTGGAGGTCCCCAGCAGCCACCGCTGGCATCCTGCCCTGCTGCTAGGAGGGCATGCTTTGCTGCTGTGATGGTTGAGCTGAAGAAAAAAGATCCACAGTATGAGGCCAGTCCCCTCTCAAAAGGAGTGGTCGCTTGTATTCTCATAAGAGAATGAAGGCATTTTGAACACAGTGTTTTTTCTGAAGGTGTCAAGCTAGATCGACATTTTCTGATCTCTGCACCTTTCAACAGCTTCAGAAAGCACAATGTACAGAGACCCACTCTTTAGCAAGGCCCCTTGCGGTCTCTAGCTATATTTAAATTGCACAACATTCAGTGTAATACTTTCCTAGGAAAATCTACAGTAATTTACTTTGGGCGATATAGAATACATGCAAAGAAGCAAAATATGAAAGGCATCACTGCTATCAGAACAATAGCCAATGTTCTCAATTTTTTCTGAATTTTCACCTTTTCCTTGCAGCTGTGGTGCTCTCAGCATATGATGAACAAAGATAGCAGAAGCTGGTCTTTAGGTAGCAAATTGCATGTGAAATGACATACAGAATATACTGAGACAGGTGGGATAATCTCATTTGTAAAGGAGTCTGTTTAAAAAACCAAGAGTGAAATAATTAGCAGTATAGAAGCTAATTTCAGTAGGCTTCAGAGTCAGATCACAATCACTAAACAAACTTCTTCATGATTTTTTGACCCATCACCATTTCCAACTTCCTATATATCCTAAAATACCTGTGAAATGAGGCTTCATTACACTTGTCACTAGGAAACTGCAAGGAAAGACCGTCCCTTCCCTACTTGTCCTTCCTTTTCCCACCTCTATAGCTGAATAGAGCTGTGGTAAATCTGTAGTAAATAATCATTGGAAAATGTTGACAAGTTAATTGGGCTCATAACTGCGAAGGCAATGAGACATTTCTGCAACTGTTTAGATCAGCTTTGTCAGAAGTAAGTCAGTTACAATGGCGACACATTTAATTCTACAAAGAACACATGGAGAATAAATCAACTTTCAGGCTTGAATTACAGTGAAGGAAGGATAATTACTGTAGCAGAACATGACTTAGAAACAAAAACCCTCTGTAGTACACAAACACCTCAAAGAGAATTACACTGAAAATTAATGCTAAGTATCAAAAAATACAAAATAGGAGCATTGAATAAAACAGTTATACCATTTTGAGCTATGGGAATTTACATTCTCAGCAGGGATGAAGAAGGGCAGCTTTGAACAGACTTCCAATACACATCAAGGTGATCCTGATGGTTCACTAGGCATTCATTTGTTCCCCAAAGCCAATGAACAATTGTAGAGCTGCTTGCATCTATTTGTTCCATAGTCCCCATATGCCTGCTAGGTAGATGACATGCATGTGCAATCTGGAAGGCCTGCTTCAGTTAGATATTTATATAAATCTGAGCCACTTATAATGATTAGAAGTCATATAAAAAACCTAAGGTGAGCTTTGAGACCTGGATCGATAAACTGAGCTCTTTTACATAACTGCCCTGCACCAAATTTTGCAAAGTTTGTGTTCAGCTAAGTACAAATTGGCAATTTATTCTTGCTACATACATTCTCAGGTATTATAAACCTGTACCTCATTTAAAAGCTAGCAATAGTATATATTGTGCTAATTAAAATGTGTATGACATTTCAAGTCTATCTAGGTAAAATAAACTTGGACAGGTGATGTGATGCATTACTGAGTTTTACAAAATTTTACCTGTTATAGAAGCTTGGTTTCCTTGTTCAGCATGCCACTAAATGTTCCCCTTCATCAAGGACACTTTGAAACAAGGGTCATATATTAGGAAAAAAAAAATAACATCTTCACTTTGGAGTCACCTAATCTATATGAGTTTGTTGGAGATTTCCTGGAATGCAGAGTGAGGCTATAACACAATCTAAGTCATTTCTCATCTACAACAAAAGGCTACAAAGAGGTAGGAATTACAATATTAGCAGTCCCAAGCACAAAAAAGTCTTGTGTCCCAGTTGCCAACAACCGTATTGCTGCCCTCAAGCATCAGGGAATATGAAAAGACATATAGGGTTCCTCGGGGTTATTTGATTTACAATTATTGAACCTTTGCTGCAGACTTTTAATATTTTCTCTACAATCATAAGGCTTAGAAAATTCCATTAAAAGAAGAAGGAAATAAAGTTTTTCATTCACTAGCAGGACAGAAGGATTTAAAACTTCTTGAGAGAAAAGAAAAGAATATATATTTTCTCTCTGAGAATAAAAAAGGTGGATCCATGTAAAATCCATGATATCTTAATCAGATATTGAGGACTGGTTTGGAGGAAGGTTTTCTAGCATATAGTTAGGCATTTTCTTCAACATCTGTTTCTTACCATTTTCTCAAAAGAGGAAAAGAGACAACAGCCCATATATTCTGCCTATAGATGGAATAATACCCTGGGTATCCAGAAACCACACTGCTGATCCAGTATACAGTGCATCATTGTTGACAGAGAATAATTGCAATTTTTCTACTCAAGAAGAGATTGCTTTTTAGAGATGCAAAAAATAATCTCATGTATCTTCAGAATACCACTAAATAAAAGTATAATATAAATCTGCAGTGTTGTTGTTTCTTAGGAAAAGCCCTCAGAAGATTGCCTCAGTAGATGTTTAAACTAATGGATCTTTATTTCCTCTGAATTATTCCAGAGCAAATTATGTCTTTCAATGTTTTATGGTTATTCTGAGTTCTTCCTTTATATTTTCATACTTTATATAATCTCAGACATGACCCCTGTGATGATCTAATGTGATCTAAAATAAAATGATGTAATAATTCCTTGATTTCCACTTTCTCTGAAATACAGAAGAAGCTTTAGGGGAAAAAAACCCAAACCTCTATTGTTCAAACAATTCCAAGTGAGAGACAATCCCACATAATCCTTAGAAAACTACCACAGTGAATTACTACCTTGATGGTTCAAGACTGAGCTCTATTTTTAGATGGCCTGTTTGTGGTAAGATTTCAACCATTTATTGCCTCTTCTTTAACCAATGCTTATGGTACTGAAAAAACTATATTCCACATGAAGACACTTACAAACTGTGATTTAGTAATATAACAACATCATATCTGTAATGCATAGAGTATTAGTCTAGCAACTGTTGAAGAGGGGTAGGAAATACCTCTAGAACTACAATTGTCAGGAAAATGACAGGCCTACTCAAAATATCAACTATTCCAAAAGAGATGATCACAGTAGCTCTAACATGAATCCTGCCCCATTTGTTCTGTTGAGGAAAATCACCCTGGAGGCTGTAGAAGTCTTGTTTTTGCACCCTCCAGACTCTTGTGAGACCTGCTGTATCTCTTAAGCACACTGATGTTATCATGCCAATTTGTACATGAAACACTTTCTAATAAGGCTGGAGCTAACACTATGATACAACGGATCTTTTCCATTTCTAGCTTCTGTACGTGTCCCTGAAAGCTGGAACTTTGGAATGAGGGCACTAAAACAGCAAACAGGCTTTGAGGAACGTGTAGGTACTGTGCATTGTCAGTCCTGCCAGTCCTTCTTTTAATGTATAATTAAATTGTGGAACTCATTGCTGTGAGATATTATGGTGGTCAAAAGTACAAGTAGATTAAAAATGAAGTAAAAAAAAGATAATCAAACCAAATGAAAGTGCATATGTAGCTGTTAAACACAGCAGTTGGGATGTAACATCTTCTAGGAAGAACAAGTGATTTAGGAAGTCTGTAAGTCACTGACTGCTAGCAACCAAACGTAAACATTTGGTACATGGCCTGTTTCTTATGCTGCTCCTGTGGGCATCTAGTGACCACCCTTAAGACGAATACCTGGGCTAAAACATTCCAGCATGAGTGCCATGCTAAAGCTATGTGGTAGCTTTGTGGCTGACTCACCAGCCTCGAGATATTCATTGGTCAAGGTGTCAAACATCCCTTCACCAACATTTCAGCACTTGCAAGGACCAGCAGTGTGGTACAGAGGCATCCAAACAGGCCAAGAAGAACTGGGCCTCAGGGCAGTATGAAAAGAAGTACAGCAGTTTTAAACTTAGACCCGCAAGTCCGTACTGTCCGTTGGTTTTCCTGTCCATCTATCAGGCCACGGAAAAACATTTGAGAACGCATAAGTCTGAAAGCAGCTGTTTCCACCCTGTCCAGAAACGTTGCAAGCTTAATATTTCAAAGGTCCTTACTGTGCAGAAACTATCATTCAGATCGCAGCAGAAATAGTTGGTTGCATAGATACAGCTACTAGGCTGTGTCAGATAATCACCACAGAAATGGCAGAAGCTGCTGCTGTCCTTTCGAGTTCACTTGCCTCTGGAGTTCAGCTCATGGAATGGCCTCTGTGGGCAGTCCTAATCTACTTCTGCACAAAATCAGCTGGTGTTGTTTAACCTACTGGTTAATGTATTTTGGGCTAATCTTGGCTGACCTTTTGCTGAAGCAAATAAGGAACACTTGTATGAGCCTTTGTGTTGGCTCAGCTCTGATGACAGTGCCCTCCAGCAGAAAAGCAGTCATGTCTAAAACTTCCACAGGTGCTTTCACTGAAGTTATTTAACACCACTCCACAGCTCAGTAAAAGCTCGCTCCCTGCACAGGCAAGGTGTAGCAGAGAAGAATGTGAATTTTTTCTTTTAAATCCCTAAGACAGAGCTGTAGCTGTGTCTCCACATAGACAGCAGAATGCTCAGACTGTAGGATTCAGGGTTTTTACGGTTGTTCTGCACGAGAAAGAAAGAAAGACTCCAGGCTGTCTTACAGCCTTCTGATTAAATTGGCAGAGCTGGAAATCACAGATGTCATCCTTGTACTGAAAAGAGTTCATCCTACTGTGACTTCTGGTGAAAAGCTGTTCCAGAACCTGATTCTTCTGATGATTAGAAATGTTCTAAATTTCAAGCCTAAATTTATTCATAGCTCTTCTCCCTCCTTGGTGATTGCCATCTCACTGCCTGTGTATTTATAGGCATCAATCATAATATTAGAAAGGACTTTATATAGAGCAATCAGGAGAAATATGCTTCAGCAAACATGATCTGAAATTGAAAAAAGGATGGTTTTATTTTTCCAAGTTTGTGGGCTAAAATGCATCTTTGCCGTAATTGCCCCCTCCCTGCATAAAAAACCAAAAATTCAGAGCTGGCCTCAGCTGGTCTATTTGAAGACAAAAAGGGAAAGGAGTATGCTGAGCATTAGCAAAAGGTTGATTCTTCAGACATTTACTTTTATTAACATAGACTTGCTTTAAAAGGACATAGAGGCTTCACATAACAGTATTTTTTTCCCCAGTAATCATCATTCCTGAGAACAGGATAGTGTCAAATTATTCATTTTAAAATGGATATTTTAGTTATTCTCTGGATATTTTACAACCCTCCCTGCTAAAAAAACAACAGGTAGCACCTTTTATTTGCTAGAAAACGGATTTAAAATGTCCGGATTTTTTAAAGTGCAAAACCGAAAGAGCAAAGAGCATTATAAAAGATACTGTCTTTCTGTACAATTGCCTTTATAGGTGCCCTGTATTATTGTTTCGCATGGATACTGAACAGGTATGAACTAATGTGTCAAGCAACATGCAATATGTAAAATGTCCGATTGCTAGAAAGCTATTACTTTTCTCTTTGTCTAAGTAAAACAGATAAGCAAAAATTTGTATCTTCAGCCTGTAGCTGTTTGTTTGAACTCTACTACAAGGCCTTCAAGTCAAAGGGTGCATCACATATGGGGTGCGTGCACACGTACATGCACAAAAACCTCAATGTCACAAATGCCAAGAGTGAACAATTAGGAGGTTTGTGATAACAACCCTCCTAATTGTTCACTCTTGGCATTTGTGCATCTAAAAATTGAAGACGAAGTTAAGAAAAGAAATAAAAACCTATGAAGATTTGCAATGCTATTTAAGGAGCATCTATTCCCTCCTCCTTATCTACCAGCCACAAAGAAAGAAGTTGACTTTTCTATTGCAGGACTTAGGCACTCGCTCCAAAGATAACTCTAATTTGTTCTTTCTTTCTCCTGTCTTCCTATCTAGAATCTACATCTACAGCGTTTTCACCTCATGTACCTCATGCCAAAGCTATGTTTAAGCTTGTTTAAGTAAAAGTTTCACTTCACTCAAAGTAGAGATGTTCCTTTGGAAGACCTACAACACTGGAACTAACAGACATATCCATACATTATACATGAAATTGTAAAAGTAATCATTCACAGGATTCAGAATGAAATTCTGAACCCATATAGATGAACAGCAATTCTAAAAATTAACAACGTTTAATTGGCTATATGATTTGGCTTTCTCTGAAGCAGACAGACTGTTACATAGCATTGCCAGATCTAATGGCCAGATACAACTCAGAAAAGAAATATTAGAGTTATTGAGACTGAAGTTATCTGAAACCACTGGGTGAATTTGTAGTAGTGCGCAAACAAAAGGCAAAAAAGGTGTTTGATGTTTGGTATGATCTGAAATGGTAGTGAGACAGCATCGTTTTGCCTCGACTCTACTGTAACTTTATTGCATCCACATTTTGAATGCTCTACACAGTTCTGGTCTTGGTATCTGGAAAAGCATAGGGTAGAGTTAGGGAATGTACAGTAAAGACAACGGAAATTTTTACAGGGATTAAAGGGAATGGCTGCTTTATGAGATCAAGTTAAAAAATTTGAGTTTCCACCTGAAAAGGAAAGTCCTGTGGTGAAACTTTTTCAAGGTTTATGAAATCATGAAGGTGGCTAAAAGATGAACACGGAACCATTTTCCATCAAATAATCGACTTTGGCTCATTTGGTGAAATTAGTTTAAGACACATAAAAATAACACATTACTTTACACAGTGGTTAGTGAATTTCTGGACTTGCAACCAAAAAAGGTTGTGGAAGTAGACCCCAACAACAGGTTCAAACAGGAATTGGATGAATTCATGTAAAATAGGCCCAAAAATAGATAGTAAAAGGACTCGGCAAGGATTTACCTTCCTAAGAGCCATGCAAGCCAGGGGAGTAAAAGGAAAAAGGCCTGAAGAAGTGGCCAAGCTTGTGTGGACTCTATAGTTTATCCTACTGCTGCTATTTCTCTTTGCTTCTCTGTTTAGGTATGTATTAGCAAAACCTTGAAACCCCCCTAGGGTGAGAGAGGACTAAAGGTAATTAAAACATGGAGAAAAAACATGAACTACAATGAAGAACAAAAGAAAGGAAAGAGTTACAGCATTGAAAATATAGAGATAGGGAACTGTAGGAGAGCATGAAGCAGAGAAACCCTGACATCACCCGCCACTTCTTCAAAGTTAACTAAGGAGCAAGTGGATGCCACTCAGTGATGCTCTGCCTCGAGATGTAGGAGGATGATGGAATGAATGGACACTGGTTCCACAGTCACCAGGATGCCCCCCTTCAAGCTTCTTTTTTCTGGTGACATCCATGACCAACAGGGACAGGACCTAGAAGAGGTTAAAGAGGAGGTCCAGCACCTTGGAAAGGCCTTGGTTGGGGAGTGTATAAATGAAAAGTTAAGAGGAAAAAGTGCAGCTAGAAATTAAATAAGAGGTTCTAGAGGAGAGACTGCAGCCTGCCTCATTTGATGTACACTCAAAGCACCTGAGTGTACCAAGTGCCAGATTCTCTTGCCACTGTCAGAGAAAAAATGGATCTCCAGCCTGACCCAGTGGGGTGTTTCCTGTGTTTGTGTATGTTCTCAGGCATCTTCTTTCTTCCTCGGGAGTACAAGTCATAAAAGCCTCCACAGGTAAAGTTGCTGTTAAATTACTAGTGCTGTTCTAAAAATGGTAATGCATATTTAGGACAAAGGGAACTTAAGAATTTGAAAAATTAGCTAACCCTAGGGGTTAGCTAATAAAGTAGGGTAGTATATTTTTTTTAAGAGAGAACTGAAAATTATGTGCAACACCACAGTAAAATTTTTATGTTCTTATTAAATCCATTGATTACAGAATTTTGTTTTAAACTCACTATTGGATGTTCATTCTTTGCTGAAATAATTTACCAATTCATAGAAAGTGATACCAACACAGATACTTCCCAATGGTAAACTGCCTGCCTTACTCTGTTGCTCTCTTTCAATGGTAAGTGAGTTTTTCATCATTGTTTTATCTAATTGGAGGATCTACGAAGCCTTTGTCATTGATTAGCAGCTCAGAAACATGTTTTATTATAGAGGTCACTTTGTAACATTACCTTCCTGGGGCACTGCCTTGGGTTCTGAATAAGAAGAAATCAGAACTTTTAAAATGAATAAAATTTATGTTGTCCATTTTGATTTATAGCATCTGTTAAAAGTAAAGTTTACTGGTGAATGAATGGCAACAGTTTTAACATGATGCACAGAATTAGATTTTGCAGTATCAAATTTGTGACATCAGAAAAGTGCCTTGTGGCAGAAGTCCTGTTTTATGTTTTTCCTAGAGAGTGTAGTTGCACAAAACACTGGGTGTGTTCAGACATTAGACTTGTCATGCATTAATACATTGGAAAGTCACCCCACCTAGTTACACTAGACTATAATATAAGGACTCCAAAGCATTTGCTGAAAATAAAGACTGTTATTTGAATTCTTATGTCATCACTAAAAATAATTGTTTTTAAAACAAAGATAGCAATATGTACCACAAAGGTTCTGAAAATTTGATTGAGTAGCTGGAGTAGATATAAATCTAGTCTGAATTGACAGAATAGTAAATTTACAAAACCAGACAGGGATCCGGATGCGGGGGAAAACTACGCTTCTTTTATTACACTTCTTTTATTATATGGACGCACAGGAATCACTAAACAGGGGGGTGGGGGGAGAGGGCCGGGGAGGGGGGGGGGAGAGGGAAGGGCAGAGAATAGGGAAAGAAGTTTATAGTTTGTCTCTAGGAAGTCTATGCATCAAGATACGTTTTCCCCTGGTTTCTGGATTAAGGAACGAAATGAAACACATGTCATATTAAAAAGAGTATATTAACTTTAGTAATACTGGATGTAGCCTCCTTGCCAAGACAGGAAATACCAGAAAGTGTCCAGCATACTAACTACCAGGGAAGGTCAGTTGGTTCGTCTCTTACAGGACAGTCTAAATGAAGAGAAATGTTGTGAGTCTTCTTCCTTTCTTATAACTGGGACATGGGATGAAGATCCATAGTTCTCAGAGTTGAGCTTCAGGGGCAAAACACCACTTTAGAGACTATTCCATGCCCTGTTCTCCACTTCCATAAGCTTCTGAAATGATTATAACTGCTGAAGGATTCAAGTTACAGCCTAGATACTTCAGGGTCTTATAGACTGGAAGCTGAATGCTGAATTTTTCCCAAACATTTTTTTCATGGTGATGTGGATGGCCCACAGATGCTACAGATCTCTGGTTTATCTTGCTTCAAAGGTAAGCAGTAGAAACTGAAGCAGGAAATGGCCTTTGAGAGGAAGGTGAATGTATGGGGTTTGTTGACCATCTTTTCACTTTTGCTATAAGAAATAAAAGAGGAATGACTTCAGTAGCAGTCAGATGGGCAAAAGAGAAGACAAGAGAAACTGAATGCATGGCAATCCCTGAAATTACATAATAAATGATCTCCTTTGCTTAGCAATGATAAAAACATAGCTTAAATGCTTTTTCTTTCCCTTTCTTCCTTTGAGAATAAAAACAGGACAGAAAATGTACTGAAGCTGTGAGGAAATGACTAGTTGATATTTACTCCACTGCAAAAGCAACTCTAGAGGACCTAATTTTTCTAGAGAAAGTTGTGAAAGCATTTTTAGGCTACATTTCAAACTCAGCTTTAGTTCACAAGCCTTCTGCATCAATTCTCAGACAAACATCATAAATTTCCATTAAAAAACAGTGGTCTGCCTTACTCGCCCAGCCTTTCTTCACTCACTCCAGTTACTGTGATGAGCTGGCTTGCATTCGTTGTTACACTGTGCTGTGCTTTTTCATATCTTCAAAATCATTCTGTTACAAAGAAAAAGCAGGCAAAAAGGATGATAAGGTTTTTTTTTTTTTTTATGTTGGATATACCAGAAACCACATTTTGATGTGTTCCTTTCCTTCAGGGCACAGAGTTCAGAGACAGCCTTGAAACTCAAGACTCTCTTGGGGTTGTATACAACTAAGTCTTTAATAAAATAAGTACAAGCATAAAATCTTTCAACATCTGACTTTTGTTCTGTTCATCTGCATGTTTTCTTAGTACTGCAAGGAAAAAAAATAAATCTAACTGCATCGTTTTATCATCCATATTAAAAGTTTCAAAAGTGCAGACTTTTCCTTTTGGGGAAGAATTCCCTGCTACCTCTACCCCAACATTACTCTTTGGCTTGTTCTGTAAGAAAAAAAAAAATCTGTGAGGCTGAATTTTAATAAAAACTGAAGGGCAGTCATGTTATATCCTGATTTCCCTTTAAACAATACTAACGGTTTCATAAAAAGCTCTGATCATTTGCTCTGAGTTTTCACATACTATATTGAAAATCATCACTGAACAGAGTTAAATATCATAAATATGAATAGAATAATCAAGAACAGCCTAAATAATGCTGAAATGCTCCTGTAGGATGCTTTCAGCTGATGACTGTTTCAAGAGTTCTGACAGTTGCCCACGAAGTGAATTAGCATAAGTGTTATGTTAGTTACATTGTAATAATAATAACAATTTAATGTAATCAGTGCAGTGATGAAGCCATGAGTCATTGCTCTAGGAAAATGACCAAGGAGTCTGGAGAAGGCTAACAAATATGACAGTCAACAAATATTCCCTGCCCTTAATATTATCTCAGGGATTAATGAGACCTGTCTCTGCTAAGAGCAGACAGAAAGAGACACTCCACCTTCAAGGCCTTGTATGCACTGAAGCATTACTTGAAACAGATCAATTCTACCTTACCGGACTTGGCACAGTTTGGAGCAGTAAAGTGTACTGACAGTCAGTAAATTGACCACCATGTTGTCCAAGTCTCTCCCTGGTAAATCATAGAATCATTCAGGTTGGAAAAGACCCTTGGGATCATCGAGTCCAACCATCAACCCTACTCTACAAAGTT